>AWOL01S0004521.1:0-67902 GCA_000715115.1 Nicotiana otophora | reverse complement strand
CCAAAAGATATATATATATATATATATATATATATATATATATATATATGCGTACATAACACCATCTGATCATGAGTGAATGTACATGAATGCAATGCATGAGAAGTACGTCAATAAAATTTCTCGGTATGTCAGAAGAATAATATGCCTGTCGGATAAACTTTATCAAATACGTATTTTTCTGAGACCCATGAACAGAAGATATAATAATAATTCACATGGGGAATCAAGAATATAGACACTCCTAGTATTTTAATGAATAGAGTCATTTATGGAAGTTGTGCATTTGCTCGTTTCGTTCGTGTCGTATAGATCATGCCAAAAAGAAAGAAGGGATAGCCTTAACATACTTGAGTCGATTCTCTTGACAATCCCTCTAACACACATTAATTGAGACAAAACACGTAACGACAAGATCGGAGTAGGGAAACATCTGTATGATATTCTTGAGAAAGATTGCACCGTACTCCCTTATAATTGCAAAATCTCGCGTTGTTTTGAATTGTTGAAGATCTTGTCTTGCTTATGTGACTTACGTTTGTGACTTACATTTGTAACACACAAACATTCACGTTGCACTTATAGGGGTTTATAAGAATTCCCTTGAGAATTCCATCCGTTCCAGCAAGCCTAAGTATTTCCTTCTTAAATGATATATGATCATCTCTTATCTTTACAAGCATAGAAAGCAAGAGAACACATTACTAACAAACCTTCAAACTAATAAGAAGTCTAAAGGGTCATGAAGTAGTCATATGACCCTTGCTAACATTACCACTCTCCAAATTTTCCACCTTGTATGTGACTTTAAGAGTCACCATTCCTTAATGCAAGGCTGCCACGTTGATTGTTATCCATTCTCAATAATTAACCACCAATCATCTTAATTAAGTATTAATCTCCCACTAAAATTAATAATTATCCGATTATCCTCATAATTAAGAATTATCTCAATTTACTTAAAATACTACTCACTTTTAATATACTTTATACACCTTACTATCATGGCCATGTGGTACCTTGCATGGTACTAGTCCATAAATACCGGGTATTTTAGCTCATGTCGTATTTTATCAAAAATGTCAAACTTCGACGAAATTTATTTTCTTCGATTTGCTTACCCTCTCACCTTCACGAATTTACTCATCACTTGGTGAAATAGCAAAATGCTTATAATCTCAAAATAATCCCATTTCCGAACTTACGTTGATTAACTTACGACGAAACTTTAACGTACAGAAATGCGGGATGTAATATCTGATTTACGAGCTTTCATCAATTTACTTATGGCATACTTTTACGTACGAAAACATGGGGTATAACATCATTCCCCCTTTTGGAACATTTATGCTCGAATGTTGACTGGTGCACTTATCATTCTCATAACCCATATCTCTTGCGAGTATTTTAATACTCTTCTTTCCATTTAGGCAACTATTCTGTGAATAAATCCAAAGGTCAGGGCATTTCCCCCTTTAGGCCTTTTTCTCACACCACGACTTGTGGTCGGAATCTTTTTAATCTTGTAACTAATGCTACTTTTTATCATGCAGCCTGTACGACTCTGACCTTGTAAGTGCGCCTATGAGATTCTTCTCTCTTTTTTTCTTCCAGTTTTTAGCCAATCTCTAGGCCTCACTTTGTAAACGTATACAGAGCTTGACAAGATGTCCCTCTGGGCATCTATAGGTATACTGAAGTTCTTTGCTCGGTACTTTGTTGAACTTACTGATATTTCTATATCTTATTTCATAGGCCCGGTTATCCATTCGTATGACTTTACTGCATCTAGGTAGGTCATACTATACCATAACTCTTACTTCGATTTATCGCTACTGAGGTCTGCTACCAAACTCCAGGTTACTCTTTTGTTGCTTATCATATATGTATAAATCTAAGTCCTTTAATGCTTCCTTATTACTGTTCATCTTAAGAATGACGGCCTACTCTCATCTCATATTTTGTAACCCTTATCCATCCACTGTTGATTCACCTCAATATTGATCTACACTCTACCACGGATAATTTGAAACCTCTTACGTAATCACTAGGGCTCACGTTGCATTGAGGATCATTTGAAGTGATTTTCCTTATCCACCTGGGGGCGATACAATGCTATATTTCCATAATCGTATTTCGTAGCATCCCAATTTGATTTACCTTAAGTGGACAATCGAAGGCCCACACGTCATCCTTCATCTATCACAATTACACCTTTATTCTACTACCAGGGCAACATTCCATCTTTTCTAAATGCTACTAGTCTTAGACTCCTCTGAATTCATTCAGGCTATACTGAGCTTTCTATAACTTAGAGAAACCATCAGCTTCCTTGTTTTCATAGGCTTAATCCTGAGGACTTATCCATTCTCATCACCTTCTCACTCGCCCTTTCTTATCCTTACTCTTGTCTTCCTAAACCTTGTCGCTTTACCATACCTTAGCTTGCGACCTATACATGTTTATTTATACTACTCACAACCTCCCTTCAACTTGCTTGCACCATAGATTTCCTTGTGTTATTCTGGATCATCAAGCGAGACATCACATCGTCTCTAAATCTTCTTTACTCTCTTAATCAGGCTTCTCGATACCTAGAAACCATAGGCTGGAAGGCATGCCACCGCTATCTTTCCTGGATACTGAATCCTAACGCTTTTAGCCTTCTACCCGAAGTAAGGACTATTCACAACCTTCTGCACTTGAGTATCTCGTACGTTGTTTACCATTACCTTACTTGCTTTAAAATATCGCATCATGTCTTCTATCTCTTTCATAACTTCCCTTCTGCATAGGTATGATTCACATCCACAACTTGAAGCTCTATTGTAATACATGCACCTCGGGTGTATACACAATTCGGTGGGAGCTTCATACTGACTTCTTATGAGGCCGGTACTCTTCTAACTAGCTTTCTCGTAGAGCCATTATATAATATGGTTGTTGTACTATCTCTCTTATACCTCTGATATTAAGGATGATCCTGCAATGTTCTCAATCACAATTTCTATAATTTTCTGCGTCCCATAATCAGAATCCTGATTTACTTGGTTGATGTAACTCTTTAGTTTCCTCTTTCTTCTGATCAGCCTTCATGTAAGCTTAAGCTATCCTTTGATCTGTGGCTCCTTGTATTAGTTATCACTTTAGCCTTTCATGGACGAATATCAATGATACAATCTTCTAACTATTCAATCCTTTGTCTATACCCTGGGCTCAATTCTTTCTTTTAACTTATACCTGAGTCTTCTACGGCTGTATAAATGTCAATATATATGTTGCATGGATAATACTCCGAAATCTTAAGTGCGTTCATAACATAACTAACTCTGGACCATTGATCGAATAATTCCATTCGTTCTATCTCAGCTCTCTTTAAACGTAAGCAATTACTTTTCCTGGTCTTTCTACCCCCTTGTTGCGTGCATACTTAGCTTATCTTAGTGCCCACACATATTGGAATTCCATACAACCCATATGATCTTGAATATCACCTTTTGATTTTTTTCTTCTTCCCGTTCATTAGCCACGATAGGTGCCACTTTCTTATGAAGTGCATCCAATATTGTTGTGAGACTGTTGTTACAAGACCATTTCCTCTTTAGGTCATTGTGCTTAGGATGAAGCCCTCTTCCTTATTTCCTCATCTAGTCTTTCGTTGTAGTACTTGGGGAAGACCCTCTGACTTTTGTAAAGCTGCGAGCTTATTACGTCGTATACCCGATAGAATTTTTGATGTCCTTCCTCGCCTATAATTATCCGTAGTTACTTACTTCCACACTCTTGTGCTTGTAGGGTTGCTCATGAGCTGATATTTTAACTATCTTCCCAGTGGTACTCTCTTTTATTTCCGTAATACTCATATGGTACCTTTAACTACCCCAACTCCTATCTGAATATTTCTCAAGGGTTATAATGTCATAACTGTGAGGCTGAATTCACTATGTTGGGGTTCACTATGTTTATCTTGCACGATCTGTTAATTTGTCTGTATCCTCTTGTCTAGCCATAATTAGGCTCTTCTTAAATCAACTACTAACTACTCGTTGGCCCATTCTCATATCAATATTCCGCGTAATCTTTCTTGGATTATTTTCATTGTCTTAACTTACGTCTCCTACTGGCTCCTTTTTATCAGTAACATCTCGGGCAAGAACCCTTACTTTCTCTCCTTGACGTCGTGTTTGCATAATGTTTTGAAACCATAGCATATCTGTAGGCTTTGAATAAGTGCAATCTCATCCCTTTCTCATTTTTATCGCATTCTTCCTTTACCATTCCATAGTTACTAGAATCACTAATTTCTGACTTAATGCTACATCACTCCATATTCCCCCCTTTAGGGGAGTACTAAGATTTAGTGCTACGATGATCTATGTATAGATATTTTACCTCTTCATCTTTGACGTCTTTCCACATCATCGATGATCCTTACTCACCTTGCGGTAATCCTTTTGTACCAAGGATAACAAAATTCCTTACTCGCAAGGGTGACACTTAGTGTAACTGGCACATAAAGTCCCTTAAGCTTAACTTTGCTCACCTTGCTTGCTTTAGGGAAGCGTCTTCCTAAATGACCTTTAAAGGGTATTCTTCCGTCGTCCATTCTATTATCGCCGGGAGGCAATCTCTGAAATTCTCATGATGGCGGCTATTACTCAGTCCCTAGTTCATGTTTAGTTTATCTTGTTCATCAGTCCATGCTGATTTCTTATTACTCAGGGGTCTAACTTTTTCTTGTGGTAGTCGCGTTGGAGTCACGAACTTATTTCTCGAAATGAGGATATGACTTTATGGCCTATACTCTTTTGTTGTCTCAAGGCCTGTCACCTCTTATTGTTTCCTTCACTTGACTATAGACTCTGTAATACTGTTATCTTTTTGATCTACCATTGTTATCCATGTATCATATCTTACTCATAATGCTTCATTAGCTCTCTTCTTATTTTCCGCTAACATTTATGTCTATCACTTTATTCTGAAAACTCGAACAAGACATTCTTTTGCTTTTAGCTCCCCTTGCTCCATCTACTGGCTCTTCGGGTTGCCTAACATTCTCTGTTTACTAGGAACGGGAGCCACGCTAAGGTAATATTTATCCCTCCTAGGCTTCCAGTGCCTATCATTGTAAAAAATTGTTTGATCATTCTAGTGTTCATATCTAGATGTATTATTCTAGAGTGCACCATCTGGGTGTCTCACGAGGAGATTTTGTTAGCACATTTACAATATCCTTCGGAAATGTCAACAGACGCAAAAAATCCAACCATTATTTTGGGTTACGCTAACCTCCCATCCTTCCCTTAAACTATATATGTTGGCTCTTATGTGTGTGGATAATTGTACATACCTCTATTCAATTGAAGGTAACTCAAAATACTTATATTTCTCTGCTTGAATTGTAAATACTGTTAATCTTCATTAACTAGGTGCCTCGTTTCTTTACCTTGCTTCTTTTACTTGTTGAAACTTGTATCTACCTTCTGAATCTCTCATTGCTTTTTACCGCAAGAGTGGATAGACTACATTCTTGCCTTAGGGATCCTTATCAAGAAGTTTACACATCTTAGTACACACATGATCTGCTGAATACCACCTATTTATCCATCATAAGCATGATGCAAAAATTGAGTTTCTCTGACTCAACTCATCCATAGCCACATTCAATCTCTTACTAATCGTCTTTCTGGATGTAGGTATCGTCGTATTATGAATAAGATAGAGTTTATGAAATTGAGTTCTTGTAACTGAGCTCTACCACACGATCTAGAGTAAAAAGAAAGAGCGACAGTCCTAAATGCCGTGTAGCCTCCTGCTTATAAGTGTGGTGCACAACACACCCATAAACAAGACTCTACTAGACACGGCTTGCAGACTCCCTAGGATAGAATTGCTCTGATACCACTTTTGTCATGACCCAAAATGATGGGCCGCGACGGGCACCTGGTACCTTACTCAACTAAGTACCAACATAAAGTATCTTTTCGTATCATACTATTATAGATAATTGAGCCGGAGAGGCTTCTGTGAGACAAGTAGAGTACAACATGAAATACCAACTTATACATAAGATATGCGGGCCTATAAGACCAATATGATCCATTATATACTTAAAACATAGGACGACAAAGCTATACAAGTATCCGTATACAAGACATCTATCTACAAGCCTCTAAGAGTAGATAAATATCATAAAGGTCGAGACAGAGCCCCGCCATACCAATCAACACATGTCCTAATCATACTGACCAAATAGCAACTCCTGAGCAAATGGAGTGCACCAACATCTTCTGCTGAGCTGATAGCCTACTTGGAGGACTCTCGACCTATCTATCGGGACATGCGGGCATGAAACGTAGCGTCCCCAGGCAAAGGGGCGTCAGTACAAATAATGTGCCGAGTATGTAAGGAATGAAAATCAGTAAATAATAGACATGAGAGAAACATGGAGTAAAAGACTCAACATGTAAATCTAAATAACTCTGTGAATCATTAATACTTACAATGCCATGCATATGCGTATAAATGTCATACCATGAATAGGTATATACGTTCATAACATCATCAAGCCTCTGAGAGCATCCCATCATATCATCTCAGCCACTGTAGGCAAATCATCAACGTATGCCAGCTGATCAGGTGGTGGTACGTATATAATGCCGTAACCTTTTTCCATATCCCATATACATATAATATAAATATATACGCGTATATAACGCGGTCTGGTCATGGGTCAATGTACATGAATGCAATGTATGATCGTACGTCAATAACATTTCTCGAAATTTCATAAGAATAATATGCCTGTCGGATAAACTTTATCAAATACATATTTTTCTGAGACCCATGAACAGAAGATATAACAATAATTCACATTGAAAATCAAGAATATAGACACCCCTAGTATTTCTATGAATAGAGTCATTTATGGAAGTTGTGCATTTGCTCGTTTCATTCGTGTCGTATAGATCATGCCAAAAAGAAAGAAGGGATAGTTTAACATACCTGAGTCGATTCTCTTGACAATCCCTCTAACACACGTTAATTGTGACAAAACACGTGACGACAAGATCAGAGTAGGGAAATATTCGTATGATATTCATGAGAAATATTGCACCGTACTCCCTTATAATTGCAAAATCTCTCATTGTTTTGAATTGTTGAAGATCTTGTCTTGCTTATGTGACTTACGTTTGTGACTTACATTTGTAACACACAAACATTCACGTTGCACTTGTTGGGGTTTATAAGAATTCTCTTGAGAATTCCATCCGTTCTAGCAAGCCTAAGTAGTTCCTTCTTAAATGATATATGACCATCTCTTATCTTTACAAGCATAGAAAGCAAGAGAACACATTACTAACAAACCTTCAAACTAATAAGAAGTCTAAAGGGTCATGAAGTAGTCATATGACCCTTGCTAACGCTACCACTCTCCAAATTTGCCAACTTGTATGTGACTTTAAGAGTCACCATTCCTTAATGCAAGACTGCCACGTTGATCGTTATCCATTCCCAATAATTAACCACCAATTATCTTAATTAAGTGTTAATCTCCCACTAAAAATAATAATTACCCGATTATCCACATAATTAAGAATTATCTCAATTTACTTAAAATACTACTCACTTTTAATACACTTTATACACCTTACTATCATGGCCATGTGGTACCTTGTATGGTACTAGTCCATAAATACCGGATATTTTAGCTCGGGTCGTATTTTATGCAAAAATGTCAAACTTCGATGAAATTCATTTTCTTTGATTTGCTTACCCTCTCACCTTCATGAATATACTCGTCACTTGTTTGAAATAGCAAAATTCTTATAATCTCAAAATAATCCCATTCCCGAACTTACGTCGATTAATTTACGACGAAACTTTAACGTACGAAAATGCGGGATGTAATATCTCATTTTTGAGCTTTCATCAATTTACTTATGGCGTACGTTTACGTATGAAAACATGGGGTGTAACAAGCTGTCCGTGAGTTTCCAGAGATGTTTCCTGTAGACCTGCCGGGAATGCCACCCGATAGGGATATTGACTTCTGTATTGATTTGGCTCCGGTCACTCAACCCATTTCTATTACGCGATACCGTATGGCCCCGCCAGAGTTAAAAGAATTGAAGGAGCAGTTGCAAGATTTGCTTGATAAGGGCTTCATTAGACCTAGTGTATCACCCTGGGGTGCGCCCGTGTTGTTTGTGAAGAAGAAAGATGGATCGATAAGGATGTGCATGGATTACAAGCAATTGAACAGAGTAACCATGAAGAACACGTATCCATTGCCGAGGATTGAGGACTTATTTGATCAGATTTAGGGTGCCAAGGTATTTTCAAAGATTGATTTGAGATCTGGCTACCATTAGTTGAGGATTAGGGCATTCGATGTCCCTAAGACAGGTTTTCGGACTCAGTACGGGCATTATGAGTTTCTAGTGATGTCATTTGCCCTAGCAGCGTTTATGAATTTGATGAACCAGCTGTTCGAGCCCTATCTAGATTCCTTTGTGATTGTGTTTATTGATGATATCTTGATCTACTCCCGCAGTCGAGAGGAGCATGAGCAGCATCTTTAGATTGTAATTCAGGCTCTAAGAGACATCCAGTTATATGCTAAGTTTTCGAAATTTGAGTTTTGGTTGGACTCAATCGCCTTCTTGGGGCACGTTGTATCAGCAGAGGGCATTCAGGTGGATCCTAAGAAGATTGAGGCAGTTCAGATCTGGCCTAGGCCCACTTCAGCCACGGAGATCCGGAGTTTCTTGGGATTGGCGGGTTATTACCATCGGTTTGTGGAGGGTTTTCATCTGTAGCAGCCTTATTGACCAGGTTGACCCAGAAGGGTGCCCCGTTCAGATGGTCAGACGAGTGTGAGGCGAGCTTTCAGAAGCTCAAGACTGCTTTGACTACAATGCCGATATTGGTGTTGCCCACAGGTTCAGGATCTTATACGGTATATTGTGATGCATCTCGTATTAAACTTGGTGCGGTATTAATGCAGGATGGCAGGGTGATTGCATATGCGCCACGGCAGTTGAAGGTTCATGAGAAGAATTACCATGTCCATGACCTAGAGTTGGCAGCCATTGTTCATGCGCTGAAGATTTGGAGGCACTATCTTTACAGCGTGGTGTGTGAGGTTTTCACGGATCATCGGAGCCTTCAGTATTTGTTCAAGCAAAAGGATCTCAATTTGAGGTAGATGAGGTGGTTTAAACTATTGAAAGACTATGATATCACCATCTTTTATCATCCCGGAAAGGCCAATGTGGTGGCCGATGCCTTGAGTAGAAAGGCAGCGAGTATGGGCAGCCTTGCGTTCATTCCAGTCAGTGAGAGGTCGCTTGCATTAGATGTTCAAACTTTGGCCAACTAGTTTGTGAGGTTGGATATTTCAGATCCCAACCATGTTCTAGCTTGTACAGTCACTCGGTCTTCTTTGTTTGAGCGCATTAGAGATCGGCAGTATGACGACCCTCATTTGTTTGTCCTTAGGGACACAGTGCGGCATGGTGGTACCAAGCAGGTTACTGTTGGAGATGATGGAGTTTTGAGGATGCAGGGTCATGTTTGTGTGCCTAATGTGGATGGACTTTGTAAGTTGATTCTTGAGGAGGCCCACAGTTCCCGGTATTTTATTCATTCGGGCACCGCTAAGATGTATCAGGACTTGCGGCAGCATTATTGGTGGAGGAGGAGGAAGAAAGATATGGTTGCATATGTAGCTCGATGTTTAAATTGTCAGCAAGTAAAGTATGAGCATCAGAGACCTGGTGGTTTGCTTCAGAAGATAGAGATTCCCGAGTGAAAGTGGGAGCGTATCATTATGGATTTCATTGTTGGACTCCCACATACTCAGAGGAAGTTCGACGCAGTTTGGGTCATTGTGGACAGGCTGACCAAGTCAGCACATTTCATTCCGGTGATAGTTACCAATTCTTCAGAGCGGTTGATAGAGATTTATATTCGCGAGATCGTCCGTCTTCACGGTGTGCCGGTGTCTATCATTTCTGATCGAGGTACACAATTCACCTCGTACTTTTGGAGAGCAGTGCAGTGTGATTTGGGCACGCGGGTTGAGTTGAGCACATCATTTCATCCTCAGACAGACGTACAGTCCGAGGGCACTATTCAAATATTGGAGGATATGCTCTGCGCATGTGTTATAGACTTCGGAGGTCGTGGGATCAGTTCTTGCCACTTGTGGAGTTTGCTGGAAACAACAGCTACCGAACGAGCATTCAGATGGCTCCCCATGAGGCATTATATGGTAGGCGGTGTCGATCGCCAGTTGGATGGTTCGAGCCGGGGAGGTGTCACGCTCCAACCTCGGGAAGCGCGATCGGCGCTCAACCGAGTGAACCCGATCGAGCAAGCCTAATACATTCTACCCAACTTACCCATGATCAAAAAAAGACATGATTTCATTAATTAGACAGTAGGAAGTTCATACATACAACATTAACCCGTTTCATTAGTTACTACACTATTAAGTCCCAAAATACACAACATAACTTGTTTGACTTTTCTAGCACCCATGTACAACCCACATTGTGTCTACGGAGCCTCTAAAAAATACAAAAGAGTGTTATGATAGTGCCGATAATAAGGCCCCAGCTATACCTTGAGACATGATAATAATAGTAACAAAAGATACAATACGTGACCCCGGGATGAAGTGGGGCTCACCAAGTCTGCTGGGAAGAGGATGTGCCACTAGCGTTGATCAACACTGCCTGTTATGTAACCACCTGCATCCATTTAAAGATGCAGTGCCCCCGGCAATACCACCGTAATTAGGTTGGGTGATCACATAATTTTTCAAGTCAATTTCCATGTTATTAGGTTGGGTGATCTTTAGTGTCGATATTCCATAATTCACAATACCACCGTATTCTTACATGGAGTCCGATCACGACCCGATCGGCTAGGTCGTCTCACTTGAGACATCAACCATAACTACAATTTCAATTATTATTTTCAGCACAGTCACCACCATGTGTGCGGCATGGCATTCGATCACGGCCCGATCGGATAGGCCGACTCACTCAAGACATTACCTTTTTCAGTCAATCGTCTCACATCATTCTTCTTTCATATCCTTTCGATTTATTGGCACTAGTGGCCCCAATTATAAGGTCATTCTTGGCACTTAGCCGTACTTCGTAATTTCAGTTCCCTTTTCCACATTCAAATATCATTATCATTATCAACAACAATAGGACTTCCCCTTCAAGGCATTTAAATTCACATATGAGCAATTTGGAAAATCTTACGCACATAGAGGCTTTTCATACAATTTGGCATAATAACCATTATTACGATCTTGACATGAAGTCTTAACATTTCCAACACATATTCCACTTTTTAAACACATCCTCAAATGGCAAGATGACATGATGAAGCATTTAGAATAAATATTGAACATACATCCTTCAACACAACCACATTAGGAATAGTCAATTCAATAATGATCAAGGACTTACTCCAATTACATGAACACCGAGGGATTTGATTCTAAGAAGAATGGGGTTTAGCCAACATACCTCAATTGAGATTCTCAAACTCTAAAATGATCCAGAATTCTTAACAACTTCAATCTATTTTAGAAATATAACAAGTCGAACAAAAAATTAGGAAGATGATCATGGTTTTAGCTCATTTGAACATTTTATCAAATACTAGGTGTGCATTAAGGTTTTAAGGCCCTTTGTGGAAGATTCCATTATTTCCCAACCCATTCTCTACCATTTTTAGCTCACAACCATCCCACATACTTCAAGGATACATGCATGCAAGAACACAACCGCCACACCCAATAATTGCCTCTCTAATTACCCTAGTTTTGTAAAATTTCGGAATTGAGAGCTATGACATAGATTCTTACCTTTAGGGTGAAGACTTCCTTTGTTAATCCTCAATGGTTGAGCAAGAATTGAAGAGTAATTTGATGAAGATCACTTTCTCCCTCTAGGACTCTCTCTCACACTCTAAAGTATAAGGTTTTGCTCAAAAATGGCCCCTTACATCTATTTTAATGAAGTAGTGTCGGGTTTTAAAAACCCAAAAATGAAGCTCTGGCACAGGTTCTGCAGTTGCATATGCGACCGAATAATGGTTATGCGGTCCGCGAAATGACCGCAAAATTGGGGTGCCAAAACTGGAAAGGAACTGACCAGGTCTGCGGTCAATATGCGGCTCGCAGACCTGTTCTACGATCGCATAATGCACCATCGAACGGTTCTGCACCGCTGAACGATTCTACGGTTGCATAGTACACCGCAGAACCTCC
This sequence comes from Nicotiana otophora, assembly GCA_000715115.1. Lineage (NCBI taxonomy): Eukaryota > Viridiplantae > Streptophyta > Magnoliopsida > Solanales > Solanaceae > Nicotiana > Nicotiana otophora. The sequence goes on along the minus strand of AWOL01S0004521.1, from coordinate 55,601 downwards.
CTAAAAAAAATCCTAAAGCGGGATATGCGATAAGAGTGCGGCCCGCGAAATGGTTATGCGGTCGCATAATGGGCCGCAAAAATGACCTTAAAAATGGCCCAAAAGACTGCTTCACTCTACGGCCATTCTGCGGTCGCAGAACGAACCATAGAAATGCCTACTTCTGCCTAACATTTTCCTTCAACTCCCCAGTGCACTGTTCAATCAAAAAAGTCCGAACTGCGACGAGCAAGCTTGCCGCGAGGAATTTCTATAATTATTAACCTCTACACCTACTTCGACATCACACATCCGGGTTTTTAGGAAATATTTTATGGGGCCTTACGGGGGGCTCGGTTGTTGGGTACGGATTTGGTATAGGATATCTTGGATAAGGTCAAGATTATTCAGGATCGACTTCGCACAGCTCAGTCCAGGCAGAAGAGTTATGCTGACCGTAGAGTTCTTGGTGTTGCATTCATGGTCGGAGAGAGAGTGTTGCTCCGGGTATCACACATGAAGGGTGTGATGAGGTTCGGGAAGAAGGGCAAGTTGAGCCCTCGGTATATCGGGCCTTTCAAGATTCTTGAGAGAGTGGGAGAGGTGGCTTACATGCTTGCGTTTCCACCGGGCTTATCAACAGTTCATTCGGTGTTCCATGTGTCCATGCTCCAGAAGTATCACAATGATCAGTCCCACGTGTAAGATTTTAGATCTGTCCAGATGGACAAGGATTTGACTTACGAGGGGGAGCTGGTGGCTATTCTAGCTCGGCAGGTTCGTCAATTGAGGTCGAAGAGTTATCCTTCAGTTCGAGTACAGTGGCGAGGTCAGCCCATCGAGGCAGCTACTTGGGAGTCCGAGTCGGACATGCGGAGTAGATATCTCCACCTTTTCACCAGCCCATGTACTTTTCTATATCTGTTCGACGACGAACGGTTGATTTAGAGGTAGAGAATGTGATGACTCGATAGGTCATCTTATGTTTTAGAACCGAATTCTACGCCATGAAGACTTAAATACCTCATTTTAGCCTTCTTCGATTTACATACGCAGACCGAGTATTTTTTCGGAAAGCTTTTATGTAAAAACTGAGAAAATATGAAATGTTTGCCCTTAAAATCCATTTGAGTTGACTTTGATCAACATTTTGAGCAAACGGATCCGGATTCATGTTTTGATGCTCTCGGTGGGTCCGTATCGTGATTTGGGACTTGAGCGTATGCCCGGAATAAAATTTGGAAGTCCCTAGCCCGAGTTATCGGACTTTGTTGAAATTTGAAAGTTAAAGGCTTAATGATTTTGAAATGTTTGACCGATGTTTGACATTTTGGATATCGGGTCCATATTTTGGTTGTGGAACCCTGTATAGGTACAATACTATATTTATGACTTGTCGGTCAAAGTTGGTGAGAAACGGAGTTGGTTTGACGTGATTCGGACGTCCGGTTTTTAATATAGCAATTCTTAAGTTTCTTGAAAATTTCATTTGCTTTTGGTGTCCGATTCATAGTTGTAGGTGTTATTTTGGGGATTTGATCACGCAAGCAAGTTCGTATGATATTTTTAGACTTTGGTGCATGATTGGTTTAGAGCCCCGAGGGCTCGGATGAGTTTCGAATAGGCAACATAGTGGAATTTGACTTAGAACATTGCTGATGTGCTTCAGTTATTGGTGCAGGCCTCAAACCTCGCAATTGCAAGGGCAGGCTTCGCATTTATGACCTCTGATGGGTTTGCATTTGCGAGCAACTCATCGCAATTGCGAAGAGTAACTGGGGCACCTCAAGTTCACATTTGCGAACAAAACTTCACATTTGCGAAGTGTGGATGGGGAGGGGACAGTGATCACATTTGCGGAATGGCCATTGTTCGCAATTGCGATGATAGCAGAAAATGTGGGATTTCGCATTTGTGAAGAAAAGCTCGCATTTGCGGGGTTCGCAATTTGGAACCCCAGGTCGCAGTTGCAACATCTGCAACTGGTCAAGTATGACTTAGACGGATTTTTGCTCATTCTTCAAATTTTCAAAACAAGAAAACCCTAGAGGCGATTTTTCAAAGAACTCTTCTCCTCCAAATCATTGGTAAGTGATTCTAAACGAGTTTCTTTCAATCTTTCACTACATTTCATAAGATTTCAACTTAAAATCTAGTATTTTCATGATGGAAATTGGGGGTTTGAGTATAATTAGGGATTTTTATAAAATGGGGATTTAGACCTCAAATTGAGGTCGGATTCCAAAACAAATTACATAACTGGGCTCGGGGGCGAATGGGTAATTGGGTTTTGGTCCAAATTTTGGGTTTGGACCAAGCGCGCCCGGGAGTTGACTTTTGTTGACGTTTTCAATAATGACCTAAATTGAATCCTTTGCAATCATGGGTAGTTCCTAAGGCTTAATTTGAATCATTTGGTTGGTAATTTGCTAGATTCTATTGGTTCGGAGGCTCGTTTGAAAGGCAAAGCTGTGATGGAGCTTTGAGTGGATCTTTGGAGCGAGGTAAGTGTCGTGGTTAACCTTGACTCGAGGGATTAGGACTTGTTTGCCTATTTTCACATGTTTAGATGTTGGGTACAACGTGTATGTGAGGTGACGAGTACTTATGCATTGTTGTCGGGTTAAAGCATGCGGGTGAGACTTGTTCCTTGTAGTTTATTGCTTACTTTGATCTTGTTATACATGCTTAGACCACTTACTTACTAAATTGACCATTCTTATCGTGTTTACGGGCTTTTGTGATAATTGAGTATTGATTCCAAAGTTGAGATTGATATTGTGGAACCATTGTTGAAGTAAGGCTTGTTCTTGTTGATTCTATCTCCCTGCTATTACTTGTTCATTGTTATGTGGTAAGGGAGAGTGTTAATGGACGAAGGGTGATGTCGTGCCATATTATGAATGTTAATGTACGAAGGGTGATGTCGTGCCATATTATGAGTATTAATGCATGAAGGGTAATGTTGTGCTATATTATAAGTGTTAATGTACGAAGGGTGATGTCGTGCCGTATCTAATGATTTATATTGTGAGGTTGAGAGTAAAAGCACGAAGGGTGATGCCGTGCAATTTTCTTCATTGTGTTTAGTTGTTTTCACTGGTTAAAAGCATGTTGACTATTCTGGTTATCATTTCCGTTGTATCTCTTATATCTTGTGACCCTTTAGCATGCCCCATCCCAATAGTACATGGTTAGCTGTTATTGTTATTTTCTTGTACATATATTGTTATCTGTACAGTTTTATTATGTGGGTGTCTTGTCATAGCCTCATCACTACTTCGTCGAGGTTAGGCTCGACACTTACGAGTATATGGGGTCGGTTGTACTCATACTACACTCTACACTTCTTATGTAAATTTTGGTACCGGCCCTAGCTGATCGTGAGGCTTAGCAGCTTGGACTTGCTTATTGGAGATTCAAGGTAGATCTGCTAGCGTCCACAGACCTTGGAGTCCCATTCTATCTCCCCTATTTTTACTGTATCTTTTCATTCAGAACGGTTGTATTTCTTTCATTCTCTAATGGTAAGCACCCTTCACTTCCAACCAAGAGGTTGTAAGTTCGAGTCACCCCAAGAGCAAGGTGGGTAGTTCTTGAAGGGAAGGAGCCCGAGGGTCTAACGGAAACAGCCTCTCTACCCCAGGGTAGGGGTAAGGTCTGCGTACACACTACCCTCCCCGTACCCCACTAGTGGGATTATACTGGGTTGTTGTTGTTGTCTGTTTGTAGAAAATCTTGGAAGCTCGTGTGTTGTGACTCCAGATCCGAATTGTCTCAGATATTATGGGCTTTATGTTATTCCGCACTCAGTTTTATTTCATTTTGGTTTAATTGACTGTATCTATTGAATCGAATAATAATTGACTTAACGGTTCTCTAATGTTGGCTTGCCTAGTAAGTGAAATGTTAGGCGCCAGCACGATCCCGAAGGTGGGAATTCTGGGTCGTGACACGATTAGAGGAATTCGTATGGCAAGATCTGCTACAATGACAACCCAAATTTTCCTCAACCAATTCAACAACAAAACCACCCAAGGTTTTCTGACAATTTCCCCACAATCCCTATTAGCTCATGCATGTGATATGTCTACTTTCATCACCCATAACCAACCTAGAATTCAAAATTGGAGAATTGGGGGAAGAAATTATTACCTTTTAGAATCCCTAGCAAGTTCCTTTTGATGAAATTCCAAGGCTTAATTCAAGTTGAGTAGTGAAATCCTTGAATGCTCCCTTTTCTCTCTCTAAAATAGCTCTCTCCTCTCTCTAAAGTACCAGATAACCCCTCAAAAATGACCCTTATGGCTCAATAAAACAAAATGTGGTCGGGTTATAAAATTAGAAAAATAAAGCCCCGATGCAGATCTACGGTCGCATATGCGATCGCATAACACTTCTGCGGTCCGCAAAATAGACCGCACAATGGTCCTCTAGAACTAGGCACTTCTGTACATGTATGCGACATGTCTCTAGTCCGCAGACCAATTTTGCGGTCACAAAAAGGACCGCAGAACCTCTTTTCAAAATTCCTCATGCTGGTTCTACGAAGGATGTGCGGCCCGCGAAACGAATATGCGGTCGCATAATTGACTGCAAAATAACTTCTAAAATTTACCCATTTCTCTGCTTCACTCTGCGGTGGATCTGCAGTCTGCAGATCAGTTTTGCGGCCGCATAATAGACCACAAAAATGCCTTGTTCTACAATAATTTTCTTCAATTCCCCAGCGCACTATACAATTCTCAAATACATTAGCCTACCTCTATACCATAAAATCCTGGGTTTTAGGTAAAATTCTTACAGTGCCTTATAGGCTAACCGTGCTGCTGAGACCGTCCATAACCAACCTTTATTATGCACCTACGCGTTCATAGACCGTCCGTAGGGCTTCACTGTACACCTACACGTTCATAGACCGTCCGCAGGAACCATGTCTTATACATACTCATTTCATATTACTCATGCAGATATCATTCAATCATCAATAGATAAACTCGTATTCATAAACATATAAGTTCATGAGTAACTCATTACAGTAACCAATTCTTATTCATTAGCCGCTTGTTATGTCATCCTTCATATTCTATATTATTTAGCCGTAAAGAATGTTGTTACTATTTCGGAATCGCATTTTTATCCTTATTTCACTTCACGACTCATTTCTGGTGATTACATGATTCTTTCTACTTATAGCTATGTAATATGCTTAGCTTGTGGGGATACTCGTTATACATATACATATCCATTCATCAATACATAATAAGAGTTGCAAGAGTTACGCTCTATTAACTACATTCTTATTGCTAAACTTATCATATCTGTAGTTTGCAATCCCATAGATAGCGTATATCGTCTCTTAAAATCACCCTCATATATAATCAACCTTTCTTAACTTATGAGCAACATAACTATCTTCATGGATCTTTATCAGTTTTGTGAACATAAACGTGCAAGTATTGTTAGTCGTGGCATTCCTTAGGTCGAATCATTCTTATCATTCAGTAAACTATACATTGTGTTACTTGTTGAACTATTCATGTATAACTATCCCTCAATATACAGACACTATATTGCTTCTGATTTGTTAGACCATTCGTACATAATTTTTATTCACGTCTAGACGTCTTGTTACATATAGAAGACAAGGACCTTTTGGAAGGCTCTATTTACTCCTTAAGAATACATGAGACAATGACTAACACAATCCCTTTCAACATTCGTATGACTATATTTAGACTCGTGAACGGACCTTAATCGTCGGAATAGTACATATACAAAGACTCTCCCCTTTAATTCCTTATAAGGGCAACGTAACTTATGGAATCATGCCAAATAAAAGAAAATAAGACCTTACATACCTCATAATATCCAGTCCAATCCTCAATCTAACTTAACCTGCAGCTCCTTTGTCTACAAGCAATGAACAACACTATCATCACAATACGAATGCCATAACTTATCGCATTTGAACGACACACTTTATTCTACGATTAAACGGAAAACACCTCCCCTATTGATATGACTTTCCACAAGTTATAACAGCCAACAATAGCTTAAACAAGATCAACAATACTTATAATAAGGCTTTCAAAACTTTTTAACAATCCCGACGAGTGGCAAGCTCGGTTTGTGACTAAACAACTATAGTTTTAAACTCCTTCCTTCCAGAATTTATCAACAATATTAACCTCCACATATTCAATTAAACCTACTAATTTGCAGCCACAATAGAACTTTAAAATGACCCCATAATAGTCTCACAAGTTCAGCAACTGAAAACTTATTTTTCAGATTTCTAAAATACGTTTTCGACTTGTCTTTTCTTTCAAATCGAGAAACACAAACAGCAATACATAATTAAGCGTCTTCTCATATAAAACCGCCATGAATTCAACTTACAATTAAGTTCACAACCAGCCAATAGTGATGCCACAACAAACAATATACTACTCTTTCGAAACTCGCAAGTTCTAGTCTTTACGATCGAGCTACAACTTGTAGAAGCTTAGATAAGGGAAAGAGAAGCATAAACTTGTCACGACCCAAATCGATAGGCCGCGACGGACACCCTATGCCTTACTCAACTGAGTACCAACGTTACATATCCTTCTTACCGTACTGTCATTGGCAAATGGGCCAAATGGACCATCATGGGCTAACCGGAATAAACATAAGGGAATACTCAATATAAGACAAACAATCTAATATAAAAACTTATACATTTGACATACGGGCCTATAAGGCCACAATGAGCACTCATACACTGAACATAGGCCGACAAGTCCATACAACCTTTCATATACATGACATCTGTCTACAAGCCTCTAAGAATACATAATTGTCATAAAGGTCGGGACAGAGCCCCGCCATACCAATCAATACATATCTTAATCATACTGACCAAATTGCAACTCTAGAGCAAATGGAGCGCACCAACACCTTCTGCTGAGCTGATAGCCTACTTGGAGGACTCTCGACCTGTCTATCGGGACCTGCGGACATGAAATACAGCGTCCCCAGGCAAAAGGGTCGTCAGTACAAATAATGTATCGAGTATGTAAGGAATAAAAATCAGTAAATAATAGACATGATAGAAACATGGAGTAAAAGACTCAACATGTAAGTCTGAACAATTTTGTGAATCATTAATATTATAATGTCATGCATATGTATATAAATGTCATACCATGCATAGTTATATGTGTTCATAACATCATCAAGCCTCTGAGGGCATCCCATCATATCATCTCGGCCACTGTGGGTAAATTATCAACGTATACCAGCTGATCAGGTGGTGGTGCGTATATAACGCCATAATCTTTTCCCATATCCCATATACATATAATATATGTGTATATAACACCATCTGATCATGGGTCAATGTACATGTATAAATGCATAAAATGCATAAGAATTTCGTTAATAAGATTTCTCGGAATGTCATAAGATCAATATGCCTTTCGGATAAACTTTATTAACTACGTATTTTTCTGAGACCCATGAACATAAGATATAATAATAATTCACATGGGGAATCAAGAATATAGTCACCCGTAGTACTTCTATGAATAGAGTCATTTATGAAAGTTGTGTGTTTACTCGTTTCATTTGTATCATATTGATCATGCCAAAAGTAAGAAGGGATAGACTTAACATACCTGAGCCGGTTCTCTTGACAATCTTTCCAACACCCGATAATCGCGGCAAAATACGTGATTGCAAGATTGGAGTAAGAAAAAATCTGTATGATATTCTTGAGAAAGATTGTACCGTACTCTCTTAGAATTGCAAATTCTCACGTTGCTATCATATTAAGATGCCTCGTATGAATTCTCTGCTGAATTAACACACGTTACTCATATAGGTTCTTGGATGAAATTTTCTTGCTGAATATCATTACTTGGAGATGGAAATTTAAGCATCTCTTATTTTGTGTATTAAAGAAGCCCTTTTGTATTAGTGGGTGTGGGCCCCACTAATTTGATGACTTAGCCACTTAGTCTTTTAAATATACCATGTTGCTATGTGATTCAAGAGTCATTTCTTTGGCTTTCATGGGCTGCCACGTTGTGGGCTCTTTAACTTATCCAAGATTATCATTAATTAACCACTAATCTCTTGATTAACTTATTAATCTCCCACTAATCCAATAATTAACTAATTACTCACATAATTAAGAATTATCTCAAATTACTTAAAATACTACTTACTTTTAGCACACCTTATATATCTTGCTATCATGGTCATGTGGTACCTTGTATGATACTAGTCCATAAATACGGAGTACTATAGCTTGGACCGTATTTTATCTTAAAATGAAAAACTTCGACGAAATTCATTTTCTTCGATTTGCTTACCCTCTCACCTTCACAAATTTACTCATCACTTGTTTGAAGTAGCATAATGCTTATAATCTCAAAATAATCCCATTCCCGAACTTACGTCGATTAACTTACGACGAAACTTTAACAAACGAAAATGCGGGATGTAATATCTCATCTCCGAGCTTCCATCAATTTACTTATGGTGTACTTTCACGTACGAAAATATGGGGTGTAACATCATTCTCCCCTTTGGAACATTCTTCCTCGAATGTTGACTGATGCCATTATCATTATCATAACCTATAGCTCTTACGAATACTTTAGTACACTCCTTGCCATATAGACAACTGTTCTATGAATAAATCCAAAGGCCAGGGCATTCCCCCTTTTAGGCCTCTTTCTCACACCATGACTTGTGGTCGGAATTCTTCCAATCTCATAACTGTTGCTACCTTCTGTCATGCAGCATGTACAACTCTGACCTTGTAAGTGCGCCTATGCGACTCTTCTCTCCTTTTTCCTCTGGCTTTTAGCCAATCACTAGGCCTCACTTTGTAAACATATACAAAGTTTGATAAGATGTCCCATTGGGCATCTATGGGTATACTAAAGTTCTTCGCTCAGTACTTTGTTGATCTTACGAATATTGTTATACCTTATTTCATAGATCCGTTTATCTATCTGTATGACTTTACTGCCATGACTCTTATTTTGATTTATCGTTACTGAGGTCTGCTACCAACTCCAGGTTACTCTCGTTGCTTATCCTATATGCATAAATCTAAGTCCTTTAATGCTTCTTCATTACTGTTCATCTTAAGAATGATGGTCAAATCTCATCTTATACTTTGTAACTTTTATCCATCTATTGTTGATTCACCTCAATATTGATCTACAATATACCACTGATAACTTGAAACTTTTTACGTAATACCTTGCCACTAGGGCTTACGTTGCATCGAGGAACATTTGAAGTGATTTTCCTGATCCACCTGAGGCCATACCATACTTCTATAACCATATTTCATACCATCCCAATGTGATTCACCTTATGTAGGTATTTTAATCCTGTGTCGTCCGTGAAATCCCCCTTTTTTTTTCTTCAAATCATTACTCAATCGAAGGCCCAAATGTCATCCTTTATCTATCACAATTACACCCTTATTCTACTACCAGGGCAACATTCCATCTTTTCTAAATGCTACTAGTAAGACTCCTTTGACTTCGTTCAGGCTATACTAAGCTTTCTATAACTTAGAGAAACCATCAGCTCTCTTATTTTCATGAGCTTAATCCCGAGGATTTATCCATTCTGGTCACCTTCTCACTCGCATTTTCTCATCCTTACTCCTGTCTTCCTAAAACTTTGTCGCTCTACCATACTTTAGCTCGTGACCTTCCTTTAACTTGCTTACACCACAGATTTCCTTATGTTATTTTGAAACAGCAAGTGAGACATCACATCATCTCAAACTCTTCTTCACTCTCTTAACTAGGCCTCTCAGTACCTAGAAACCATAGGCTGGAAGATATGCCACTAATGACACCGCTATCATTCCTGGATACTGAATCTCAACGCTTCTAGCCCTCTATCTGAAGTATGGATTATTCACAACCTTCTACACCTAAGTATCTCGTACGTTGTTCACCTTTACCTTACTTACCTTAAAATCTCGCATCACATCTTCTATCTCTTTCATGATCTCCCTTCCACATAGGTATAATTCACATCCACAACTTGAAGCTCTATTATAATACTTGCACCTCTGGTACACACACAATCCGGTGGGAGCTTCATACTGACTTCTTATGAGGATGGTACTCTTCTAACTGGATTTCTCGTAGAGGCATTATAAAATATAGTTGTTTTACTATCTCTCTTATACCTCTGATATTAAGAGTGATTCTGTTATGTTCTCAATCATGATGTCTAAAATTTTCTAGGTCCAATAATCAAACTCCTGATTTACTTCGTTGACGTAACCCTTTAGTTTCCTCTTCCTTCTGATCAGCCTTTATGTAGGCTTAAGCTATCTTCCGATCTGTGGCTCTTGGTATCAGTTATTACTTTAGCCCTTCATGGACGCTATGGAATATCATGATACAATCTACTAACAATTCAATCCTTTGTCTATGACCTGGGCTCAATTCTTTCTTTTAACTTATATCGGAGTCTTCTACGACTATATGACTGTCAACATATATGCTGCATGGATAATACTCTGAAATCTTAAGTGCATTCGTAACGTAACTCACTCTGGATCACTGATCGAATAATTTCGTTCCTTCTCAACTTTCTTTAAATATAAGCAATTACTTTTCCTGGTCATTTTGACATTTGTTGCATGCATACTTAGCTTATCTTAGTTCCCACGCATGCCAAAAGTTTTGTGCAACTCATATGATCTCGAATATTACTTTTGATTTTTTTTCCCGTTCCTTAGCCATGGTAGGTGCCACTTTCTCATGGAGTGCATACAATGTTGTAGTGAGACTGTTTTTACATGACCATTTCTTCTTTAGGTGGTGACTGTGCTTAGCTTGAAGCCTTCTTCCTTATTTCCTTAGCTAGTTTTTCGTTGTAGTACTTAGGGAAGACCTTCTGACTCTTGTAAAGCTGCGAGCTTATTACATCGTATACTTGACAGAAGTTTTGGTGTTCTTCCTCGCCTATAATTATCCGTCAGTGGGCAGCTTTGAACCTCGTTAGCAGTTACTCTCTACTCAGTAGGTTTTGGTGAGCCCTACTCTATTATGGGCCTTATGTCACTTGACGTTGTATTTGTATTTTGAGGTATAGCCGGAGCCTTATCGCCGGCACTTCCATACTACTCTTCTATTGTACTTAGAGGCTCCATAGACATGTTGTGGGTGGTGTACGATGTTGGGTAATGAGTTAGAAGTGTTGGTATTTGGAAAATATGTTTTTCCTTCGTAATTATGAACTTGTAATATTTTGGAAATGGTAAAATGAGTATTCTTTGAATAATGGAAAAAGAATGTGGAACACTTTACCCTTCTCTTGCTCATCCCTCGTTAATGGTTCTTTTATTGTTATTGGGTAAGGTTGGGTAGAAGGCATCAAGTAGGCTTTCTTGACCGGGGTATCTCGGTTGAGCATCAGTCACGCTTCCCAAGGTCGTGGCGTGACATTTTGATTCATGTTAGAAATCATGTCTAAGCTATGTGCTTAATTACTTGAGACTTGACATGGCCATTCTTGCAATTTCTGAGCTATTTGCCTTAATTGTACACGTACTCTCAATTATGATGCTATATCCGTGTATGATATCTCTATATCAGTACTTACTTATTTGATTCCTCACATGTTGTTGATGCCTCCTATGTGTAACATTGTTTAATTGAGTATTGTGAGATGTGTTTATTTGGGATTTAAATGGTTAATGATTGAGTTTGGGCCATAGAGCCGATTTTGTATTGATTTTGAGGTGACGAGTACGCTAGGCTCATATTGGGCTAAGTGTTATTGATTTGGGGAGACGCAAGCACCAGGCTCCACCATTGGGGCTAAGTGGTTATAATCAGCGCTTGGGCATGATCCGCCCTCCGAAACCTGACATGTCAGTAGTGGGCGCATGCATAATGTTTAATATACATGCTTTAGTGATGGCCATTTATGCTAGGCACCCGTACAGTGCTCAGTGTTGTTATGTGTGATGGTGTGGGCCTTAGGCCAGGCACCGCGAGTGCANCTAGGCACCCGTACAGTGCTCAGTGTTGTTATGTGTGATGGTGTGGGCCTTAGGCCAGGCACCGTGAGTATGCTGAGTATGGTTTTTCTTGATAGTTTCACTGTGTTGATCGTTGATGATTTGACATGTAGGCACAGAGATGTATTTTTCCTCATGCTAGACGGTGTATGACATTTGATGACTTAATATGTATATTGGCATGCAGGCATAGAGATGTATTTTCCTCATGCTAGATGGTAATATGACATTTGATGATTTGACATATATATTTGACATATAGGCACAAAGATGTATTTTTCTCATGCTAGACGGTGTATTACATTTGATGACTTGACATGTATATTGACATGTAGGTATAGAGATGTATCTTTCCTCATACTAATTGTTAAACGCAAAATCTTATATGGTGTTGTGGTCTGGGAAAATATAGTTCTTTTGATAAACTCATGTTTAATTAATTTCTGTGATAAGATCTGGACTGTGACTATTATACTTGAGAAGCATGTCTATCTTCCGTAACTGTGATCGAGCTGAGCGTAATATTATCTGAGTTGTTTACTGCTTCCGACATTTTCATAACTCATGTTATTATCGATTATTGATGTTGGACTCTGATTATCTTTCGAGCTCGTCACTACTTTCAACCTGAGGTTAGTTCTGTTACTTATTGAGTACATGAGGTCGGTTGTACTCACACTACACTTTTGCACCTTGCATGCAGATCTTGGATTTGATGTTATGCAGATAGAGCTGCCACTTGTCCTTGGTAGCTTTAGATTTGCAAATCTGTTTATGTACATTTCGAACAGATGATGTATTTATTTTGTATCGGCTTTATAAATTCTAACTCTTAGAAGCTCATGATTTATACTACCAATCCTTGGGATTTTTTAATAGAAGTTCAGTTATTGTACTTATTATTCTAATTTGTGTTGTGTTGAATGTTATTTGGCTTAACTAGCGGGTTGAGTTAGGTGCCATCACGACTACTTGGATTTTGGGTCGTGACACATCTGAACCTTGCGTGCAGATCTTGGAGTTGAGTAGCTGTGGAAGATGAAGCCTTGCATTTAAGACGTGTCAGCATTCCAAATTTAAGCTACCTCTTGTTCGTGGTAGTTTAGGACTTCATTTCGGTTTATGTAAACTTTAAACAGATGCTGTATTTATTCTTCACATCAATTTTATAGATCTAATTCTTAGTGGCTCATGACCTGTTCTACTAGCTCTTGGGATAGTTGTATTGAATTCTTTTGCAATCTTTATTATTAATATTGATTATTTCTCACTATAGTTGTAACTTATACTACTTGACTTACCTAGCAGGTCGCGTTAGATGTTCTCACGACTTGGTGGGATTTTTTGTCGTGACACAAGTCAAGAGGAATTTAAAGAAGTTGGGTCAGTTGAACAATGGCTTGGGTCAACATGGCAATATAGATGATCGGTTCCTTCGGTATGATATGGCATTACAGGTGTTTTGTGGCAATACTTTGGGGTTTGGAAGTGTGTTTGGTACTTGGTTGATTTAAAGGCTTCAGTTCTGATGGCTTGGTTATTTGCAAATGGGTTTCGAGGAATTTGTGATGGCTTTGAACATGAATTTAAGTGGATGTCTCCTACGGGAATGGAAAGTTTTATGTCACGTGATTTAGGCACTTGAAGCCTGGAAGGGATAAATATTACCTTAGTGTGGCTTCCGTCCCTAGTAGAGAAAAAATGTTAGGCAACCCGAAGAGCCAGTAGATGGAGCAAGGGGAGCTAAAAGCAAAAGAATGTCTTGTTCAAGTTTTCAAAATAAAGTGATAGACATAAATATTTGCGGGGAATAAGAAGAGAGTTAATAAAGAATTATGAGTAAGATGTGATATATGGATGACAACGGTAGATCAAAAAGATGACAGTATTACAGAGTCTATAGTCAAGTGAAGGAAACGACGAGAGGTGACAGGCCTTGAGACTACAAAAGAGTATAGGCCATAAAGTCATACCCTCATTTCGAAAAATAAGTTCATGACTCTAACGTGATTACCAAAAGGAAAAGTTAGATCCCAGAGTAAGAGAAATCAGTATGGGCTGGTGAGGAAGATAAACTAAACATGAATTAGGGACTGAGCGATTTGATAATAGACGACATCATGAGAATTTCAGAGATTGTGTCCCGACGATAATAGAATGGATGACAGAAGAATACCCTTTAAAGGTTATTTAGGAGGATGTTCCCTAAAGTAAGCAAGGTGAGCAAGTTAAGCTTAAGAGACTGTATGTGCCAGTTACACTAAGTGTCACCCCCTCACGAGTAAGGAATTTTGTTATCCTTGGTACAGAAGGATTACCGCGAGGCGAGTAAGGATTATCGATGATGTGGAAAGACACCAAAGATGAAGAGGTAAAACATGTATACGTAGATCATCATAGCACTAAATCTTTGTACTCCCCTAAAGGGGGGAATATGAAGTGATGTGGCATTAAGTTAGAATTAAGTGGTTCTAGTAACTATGGAATAGTAAAGGAAAAATGCGATAAAAATGAGAAAGGGATGCGATTGCACTTATTCAAATCCTACAGATATGCTACAATTCCAGAATATTATGCAAACATGATGTCAAGGAGAGGAAGTAAGGGTTCTGTACGAGATGTTATTAATAAATAAGGAGCCAATGCGAGACGTAAGTTAAGACAAAGGAAATAACCCAATAAAGATTACGCGAAGTATAGATATGAGAATGGACCAACGAGCACTTAGTAGTTAATTCAAGAAGAGCCTAGTTATGGCTGGACAAGAAGATACAAACAAATAAATAGATCATACAAGATAAACATAGTAAACCCCAACATGGGGAATTCAGTCTAGCAGATATGACATCGTGACCCTTGAAAAGTATTCAGATAGGAGTTGGGGTAGTTAAAGGTACCGTATGAGTATTACGGAAATAAAAGAGAATGCCACTAGCTAATTTCGCTAATCATGCTTGTAATTCTCCCCTTCTGTATAGATTGGCATCGTTAGGAGTGTTTGGACATTATTGTGAAACTACGAAAAGCTCTTTCGAGGTATGAAGACTAAACTCTTGTTCTAGTATCGGAACTCCCGAATCCTTATAAAATTCTATCATGTGTAGTTGAACTTGAAACGCTATTGATGCGGGGTATTCAAACTAGTAGAATTGATGCCCAATTGGCATAACGTGTTAGAACCCTCATGTATTAATGATTCTTTATTTTTGACTTAATCATGTTATACCCATTTGAGAAGAAGACCTTGTATGAAATCAATGTGTTTAAATACCTATTTCTCATATGATGAAACTTTATGAATTTACACTTGCTAAGGCCAAAGGTGCCAAACAGTTGATTAGAATGGAACTCTTTCGTACATATTATTATCATTTTGGGAACTCGAGCTGTGACATTGTGGTTACACCTCCACCTGCACACGTTGGGGTGAGGCAGCGGGGCCACTTTGTGTAGAGCTGTGGTACTGTGATTTCACCTCCACCCGCACATGTTGGGGTGAGGCGGCATGGCTGCTTTTAGGTATAGTTTTGGTATTGTGAATACACCTCCACCCGCATACATTGGGTGAGGAGGCGGGGCAGCTTTTGTAGAGTTTATGGTACTGTGATTGCATCTCCACCCGCATACATTGGGGTGAGGCAGCAAGGCTGCTCTGTAAAAGGTTAGTTGTAGAGTATTCCCGACTGGAAATTTATAAGTTTTATTGGGAGTCTTAATAAAATTGTTTTGACTTTTATGGCTATCTAAGACCTATGATTGTTACCCCGATTCATCATATTCATGTTGTATTTCCAAGTTCTTGAATAGATGTTTTGGTTTTCATACTAGTACTATTCGACATATACTAACGTCCCTTTTGCCGGGGGCACTGCATCTTTAATGGATCCAGGTGGTTCCACAGCGGAAGGCATTGACCAGTGATAGCGGTACACTCTTTTCTCAGCTGACTTGGTGAGCCCCACTTCATTCCGGGGTTGTGCATCTTTTGTTCTGTATGTATTATGTTTTGAGGCATAGCCGGAGCCTTGTTGCCGACACTGCCGTAGTACTCTTTTGTTTCTGCTAGAGGCTCCGTAAATATAGTGTGGGTTGTATATGGGTGTTGGGAAAGTCAAACTAGCCTTGTTGCACTTGAATCACTTGTTGCACTTTAACTATGATTATGTATGTATTTTGAGGCTGTAAAATGAAATGACTAATGGTAATGGAATTGGCATGGTTCATGGAATCAACTCAAGGTTTTATTAATGAAATGTAGCTTTTCTCTATTCATGGGTGAGTTGGGTAGAAGGTATTGTACAGGCTTGCTCTGCCGGGGTATCTAGGTTGAGCGTCGATCGCACTCCCCGAGGTTGGGGCATCACAACTGCCCCCAGAGCCAGTATTGCTAGGGGCCGGGGCAAAGGTAAATGTAGAGGTCGAGGAGGAGCACGTGCTACAGCTAGAGCTACCAGAGCAGCAGCTTAAGACCAACTAGTAGCTCCGATTGGGGGAAAGGCACTGGAGGCTCTTGTTGCTACCCTCATACTTAAGGAGACCTTAGCACAGTTCCTGACCATGTTTGGTATATTGGTTTAGTAGGGATTGATTCTGGTTGCACCAGCTATTTCACAGTCTGGGGGAGGCACTTAAACTCTAGTCGCCCGTACTCAAGAGCAGCGGGTCAACATTGGTCAGGTTCCGGGTGTGATGCCCGCACAGAGAGGTCAGGCCAGGGGTATTTGAGGAGGAGCAGTTGAGACTTGAGAGTTTCAAGAAGTATCATCCTCCTACCGATGATGCGCGGGGTTTTCTAGAGAAGTGCCACCGTATTCTCCGCACCATGGGTATTATGAAGAGGAGCGGAGTTGATTTTACTACGTTTCACTTGTCTGTAGTAGCATATCAGTGATGGCAGGTTTATGAGGAGGGTAGGCCAGCATATGCAGCGCCACTCAGTTGGACTCAGTTTTCAAAATATGTGTTTGAGGGAGTTTGTTCCCCAAACACTCCGGGATGCATGGCACACATAGTTCGAGAAGCTATGTCAGGGCATTATGATAGCATCATAGTACACCATCAGATTCAATGAGTTATCTCGTCACGCACCTGTTTTGCTTTCTACAGTTAGAGAGCTAGTCCACGGGTTCATTGAGGGGCTCAATTATGGTATCCGATTCAGCATGGCTCGGGAGTTGGAGATGGATGTTCCGTTTTAGCATATGGTTTAGATCGCTTGCAGATTAGAGTGTATGCGGGGTCAGGAGAGAGGGGATAGGGAGGCTAAGAGGCCTCGTGGACTGTGAGGATCTACTGATTCCTATTTTGGAGGCAATGTACATCATGGTAGAGGTTTTGTGGGTCATCCAGTTCAGTTTGCACTTCAGGCTTCACGCGGTGCTTCAGATATCCATGGGTCTTAGAGTACCCGTATCAGATAGCTTCCACAGCCACATCAGCGGAGAGGGTGCTTCGAGTGTGGAGATATCAACCATATGGTGAGAGATTGTCCCAGACTCCGGACAAATGTGTCACAGCGGGGTATACAGGCTATGAGTTCCGCCCCAGTTGCTACTATATCTACACCGCCAGCTAGGGGTGGAGGTCAGGCGGGTGGAGGTCACCCTAGAGGTGGAGGCCGGGCCCATTGTTACACTCTTCCTTGTTGGGCGGAGGCCGATGCACCAGATCAAAATAACACAAATACATCATTTTGTGTATTATGACTTGTCAACATATAACAACCCGACATGTAGTTTTGCGCTTTAAGGTTCCGTTGAGTGTTTCGAGGTCTTGAGTAGCTTCATCTTGTATATTATGACTTGCGTGCATGGTCGAATTTGATTTTCAGATGATTCAGACTGAATTTGGATGAGTGATTCTCACTTTAAAAGCTTAAGTTGAAAATATTGACTGAGGTTTGACTTTTGAGGAAAGGACCCAAAAAACAGTATTTTGATGGCTCCTATATGTTCGTATCGTTATTAGTACTTGGGCGTATGCTCGGAATTGAATTCGGAGGTCCGAAGGTTGATTTGTGTTGTTTTGCCGAAAGTTGGCAATTTAAAGGCATAGAATTTTGATAAGTTTGACCGTAGGTTGACTTCATAGCTATCATATTTGGATTTCTATTTCGGGACATGGAATAGGTCCATTTCGTCATTTGGAACTTGTCTGCAAATTTGGCATCATTCCGAGTTGATTTGATAGGAATCGAACGTGCGGCTGTGTTTATAGAAGTTCTTGAGTTTCATGTTGATTTCATGTGTTTAGGGAGGTCTAATTCATGGTTTCGGATATTATTTAGATTATTTGATCATGCGAGCGAGTTCGTGTTATGTTTTTAGACGTGTGTTGATGTTTGGTTTGAAGCCCCGAGGGCTTGGGTGAGTTTCGAACGCGTTTTGGAATGTTTGGAAGAGTTTTGGAAATTGCTAATGTGATCAGGTATTGCAGTCTCGCAGTTGCAAGATATATGTCACATTTGTTAAGTCTGCTAGGTTCGCATTTGCGAACCCTGTGTTCTCATATGCGAAGGGGATCTGGGCATAGCAGTGATCCCATTTGCGATCATTTGGATCGCTTTTGCGATGGTCCAATGTTCGTATTTGTGAACCAGACGTCGCATTTGCGATGATAGCAGGGATGTGAGGAGTTTTGCTTTTGCGATAATTTCTTCGCATTTGCGGGGTTCGCATTCGCGAATCCCTGGTTGCATTTGCGATACCTGTGACTGGACAAAAAGCTGAGGCACGACATTTTTAACCTTATTTTCACATCTTTGAACCGTAGACTTGGTAGGAGGCAATTTTGAAGAGGACTTTTCATTTACAATCATTGGGTAAGTGATTTTGTTCAATTTCCAACTATTTTACATGATTATATGTGAGTGTTAACATCAAAATATTGAGAATCATAATGAAATTTTGGGAAACTTTGTCTATAGTTTGAACAATGAGAATTTGAGAGTCAATTTGGACTCGGATTTTGAAACAAAACACATATATAGACTCGTAAGGTTATGGTTAATCGGAATCTACCCTTAGACCCAGGTTTTGACCGGGCGCACCTGGGGTTGACTTTTGTTGATTTTTGAGAAATTGTGCAAAGGTTATAGCTTGAATTATTGGAATTAATTTTTCTTGCATTATTTGATATTATTGAGTCAATTTTGGTTAGATTTGAGCCGACCAGAGGTGAATTGTAAAGGGAAAGTTGTTCTAGAGTATTGATTAAGGGCTTTTGGAGGTAAGTATCTTGCCTAACGTTGTGTGGGGGAACCACCCCGTAGGGATTGGTTTGTTTGTACTATTTGAACTACGTGAAAGACGTGTACACAAGGTGAAGAGTGTGTACACGGCTTATATGTAGAAACTTGACCAGTCTAGACTCTTAGGTTCTTATGTACATTAAAATGATGTTGTCTTATCATGTTAAATTCTCCATTGCTAAATTTATCCTTACGTATCTTATTTGAAGTTGATTGGTTCATGTTCTACCCTTTATTGCCAAATATACTCTTATACCGCTTAATTTAAGTTGTTACCTCTTTTATTACCATGTTATCTCTTCCGTAGTTGATTATCCTTAATTGAAGTTATTGTTATCTCTTCCATTATTGACTTATCCTTATTTGAAGACATTGTTATATGTTACCTCTTCCATTGTTGACTTATCCTTATTTGAGGTTGTTGATACATTTTTTCTCTCTTATCATTGAGTTATTCTTATTTGAAATCATCGTTACACGTTATCTTTCCTATTGTTAAGTTACTCTTATTTGATATCATTGTTACACACTATCTCTCTCATTTTTGAGTTATTCTTCTTTGAAACTTATTACTTGTTATGTCCTTCATTGTAAGCTCGTTCTTCCATTCTTTGTGTTTAGTAATTCTTGTGTTGATTTACTTGTCTTACTCCCATGTTGTCGTTGTTGTTATTGTTGTGCTCAGTGTTATTGAGTTGAGGGCTACGTGTGGTTGTGGTATTGGAATTGTTTTGATGAGATGTGGCATATGGGCAAATGTGGTGCGAGTTGTTATATTGTGTTATTATGTTTTTGCACATGTGATATTGTTGAGAGGATTGTCGGGGTGTTCGCATGTGAGTTGTCTGTGCTATTGTTATTATTTACATTTGCACATGTGGCATGATGGCTATATATGTGGGTTTGTGCATGTGGCGAGACAAGGCAGAAATATTGTTATGAGCGTGTGGGGAGACAAGGCGGGCATTTACTTTATTGTTGCGCACGCAGCAAGACAAGGGGGCTATGTCGGGGATGAATTGTGATGACTTGTGATGGCCTGGGGGCATTGTTATTGATTATACTTATATAGTGGTGTGCCTACCTTGTGTGAGTCATGCATAATACGGTTTTGTTGTGTTGTTTCCTACGTGCCAGTCATTGTCTCTTATCTTACTTGTTGACTCGAGCTGTGATAGAACACTTGCACAAGCATAAACTGTAATTAGTCACTCATGTCAGTCTAAGAAGATGAACCTTGATGTTTATTGATCGTGTACATGAATTCTTGTATACCGGTCTTCTGTGCGTGAGTTGCACTGTTAGCACGTGAGTTACCTGTGCGGGTATGAGATATTATTACTGCTAGCACGTGAGCTGTCCATGCAGATGTGGGATATTGTTATTCTTTTAGCACGTGAATTGTCCGTGCATGTAAGGCCCCATAAAATTGTACCTAAAACCTTGGGTTTTGTGGTGCCGAAGTAGACTTATGCATTGATGATTGTAGAAGAGATGAAGAAGAAGTAACCTAATCTATTTGAATAGCTATATAATTGTATCCAAGATGTTAGGAGCTAATTTTCTGCAAATTATGATTTCCCCCTGTACAACTTATGTTAAGGATACTTCCTCTTGGTAATGCAGTGTTTATGGCGTTGTTGCCGGTGTTTTTTCCATATTGTTGTACATCGTTGTGTTGTGGTTGTGTTGTTAGGGTTGGTTTCTGAGATTCTCTGGCAGGTGGATAGGCCCAGTTACAGGGGGAAACTTTGTCGAAAGTTTTGAAAATTTAGGGAGTTAGTCAAAAACAATTGTAACTGCTGGTATGTGTTATAGCAGCTGAGTCACATTGGGTGCTAATGGTGAATTGTGACCCTCATTTGAGGACGAATGATCCTAAGCGGGGGAAGAAGTAAGGCCCCGTAAATGTTTACCTAAAACCCGGAGTTTCGTGGTGCCGAAGTAGACTTATGCGTTGATGATTGTAGAGATGGTTTGGACTGTTTGGGCTGAACAGTGCGTTGGGGAGTTGAAAATGTTTTTTGGAAGTGCAAGCCGTTTCAGCGGTCCACTCTGCGATTGCAGCACTGATCTGTGGACCGCAGATCTGCCACAGACTGAGGCAGAAATTTGGGCAAATGTTTGGACCATTATGCGGCCGCATAATCATTTTGCGGGCCGCATAACCCATCCCAGACCCAACACAAAAATTTTCGGAGGGAGGTTCGGCGGCGCATTATGCGACCGCAGAATAGGTCTACGGACCGTAGAGCGATCGCAGAGTTAGGCAGAAATACCTAGTTCTGGAGGACCATTATGCGGCCCATTTTACGGACCGCAAAAGCGTTATGCGGTCGCATATGCGATCGCAGATCTGCATCGGGGCTTTATTTTTTCTAATTTTTTAACCCTACCCCATTCTTATAAAATAGTCTTAGGGATCATTTTAAAGGTTGAAAGTTATATTTCTAGAGAGAGGGAGTGTCATAGAGTGAGAGGGGAAGATCTTAAGCTTATAATTCATCAATTCTTGGTCAAAGTTGAAGAATTTACAAGAAGAACTCACTAGGTTTTCATCTTAGAGGTAAGATTTTACTCCCTAGCCCTCAATTCCGGTATTTAATTGTAAATAGATAATGAGTAAGGCAATTCTTGGGGATGGGTATTCATTATGCATGCATGTACCATAAAGGTTAGTGGGAAGATTGTTGAGCTCATTTGTGTAAGCTTTGGGTAGTGGGATGAAAGAATCCACCATAGGAGGACTTTGAAACCTTAATGCACACCTAGTGTTTGATAAAATGCTAAAGTAAGCTGGAACTATGAACTCCTTCCTAATTTGTGTTCAATTTTGCCATATCTCAAAATAGATCGAAGTGACTAAGAATTTCGAAATTGTAGAAATTTAAAAAGCTCGAGGCGAGGTATGTTGGCTAAACTTCTCTCTTAGAATTGAATCCCCATGATGTTCTTGTAAGTCCCTAGTTGTCCATTATGAATTGACTTTTATGAATAAACCTTGCGTCAAAATAAATATGCGTTCAATATGTATTCCAAAGATTCTTGTTATGTTGAGTCATTGTTGAGAATGTGGTTTAAGTATGGGTTGTGTGTAATAATGTTATGATTTAAAAACGTGCTTCTAATGAAAGTTATCATGTCAATTATGTAAGAAATCACATGTGCCTAAGACCCTAAATTGATCAAATATGTGTTTAAAGTCTTAATTTGAAAGGCCTTGTTGTTGATTATCCATGATGATATTTGAAAGTTAAAGAAGGGAACATGAAATATGATGTGCGGTCATCGTGCCAAGAATGATATTGCGTCATGGCCATTGGTGCCAATGAAATGAATAATATGAAAAAGATTACGAAATGAGTGGTAGATCCTTTTAATAATAAATGCCTTGGAAGTGTCGTTTAGCCACAGAGGAAGGGTAGGTCGGAACAACCTAACCCCGAAACTACACGTGCCGGTGTAGGAGTGATTGAGAGGTAAATCCCCGTGCTAATGTGATGAGATCGTTTCCCCTTATATGTGATGAGATTGGTGTGTTGAGATGTTTCCCCTTAAATGGGATGAGATTATTGCAAGCGAGATGTGATGTGATGTCGACCCACACGACATTGTGGTGAGACGGCTTAGTCTATTGGGCTGAGATCAGATGCCATGCCGCGCAGATGGTGGTATTGTGAGTGTCACACCCCAAACTCGGTGAGCGCGTCCGGCGCTCAACTGAGTGAACTCGGCCGAGCAAGCCTATTAGATTTCCTTCTACCCAAACTCATCCATGAATAAGGATAATACATATTTTTGTTAATTAGACAATAAGGTGATCATGTCTACAATACCAATTCATTACCATTAGTTACTCCATTAATAAGTCTCAAAACACATACTGACACCTTCATGGTTCAAAGTGGAACAATTGATTTAATGAAAACACAACTAGTTTAATATTCCCAACACACATACACAACCCGCACTTAGTCTACGGAGCCTATTAAATACCAAAGAGTACAATGACAGTACCGGCAACAAGGCTCCGGCTATACCTCAAAACACGATAACACATACGAAACAAAAGATGCACAACCCCGCAATGAGATGGGTCTCACCAAGTCAACTGGGAAGAATGAGCACCGCTATCACTTGTCAATATCCTCTGTTGTGGAACCATCTTCATCCATTAATGATGCAGCACCCCCGGCAAAAGGGACGTTAGTACATCTCGAATAGTACTAGTATGAAAACCAAACACCAATTTAAGAACTCGGAAATACAATATGAACATGATGATCCAGGGCGACAATAGAATCGCATAGATAGCCGGTCAAACCAAAACAAGCTTATCAAGAGTTGTCATTAACATTTATAGAATTCGAAATGAGATTCAAAATGAGATCCTATGTAACCATTTTCACACAAAAGGGCCCCGCCGCCTCACCCCAATATATGCGGGTGGAGGTGTAATAACAATACCCAAACTCTATTCAAGCGGCCAGGCCGCCTCACCCCAATGTACGCGGGTGGAGGTGTAAACACAATACTCATTTTCACACAAAGCGGCCCTGCCGCCTCACCCCCATATATGCGGGTGGAAATGCATCAACAATACTAATACCTACACAAAGCGTCCATGCTGCCTCACCCCAATAAATGCGGGTGGAAATACATCAATGATACCAATACTTACACAAAGCTGCCATGCCGCCTCACCCCATTATATATATGTGGGTGGTGGTGCAACAACAATACCAAAATCATACACAAAGCGGCCTTGCCGCCTCACCCCATTATATATATGTGGGTGGTGGTGCAACAACAATACCAAAATCATACACAAAGCGGCCTTGCCGCCTCACCCCATTATATATATGTGGGTGGTGGTGCAACAACAATACCAAAATCATACACAAAGCGGCCTTGCCGCCTCACCCCAATATATGCGGGTGGAGGTGTAACCCCAATCACATTCTTTACATAATTTGGCATAATAGTATTCCACATAAATCATGACTTGGAATCATAACACGTAAATACACAATCCATAGTTTGGAACACATCCTCAATTTGTGATATAATTTCATGAGAGCATTTGAAACACAAATTAAACATATATATTTTTCACAAAACTTATTTGGAATACTCAACTTGTAATAAATATCTTGGAATTTACAAGGATATTGGGGTTCCAATGCTTAAAGAAGAGTTTAGCCAACCCGCCTCAATTGAGCTTCCTTAAACTCTAAAATAATCCGGAATTTTTAGCAACTTCAATCTATTTTAAAAATATAACAAATTGAACAAAAATTAGGAGGATGATCATGGTTCTAGCTCATTTGAGCATTTTATCAAACACTAGGTATGCATTAAGGTTTCAAGGTCCTTTTATGGAGGATTCCATTATCCCACAACCCACTCTTTACCATTTTTAGCTCACATTCTTCCTACANGGTTCTAGCTCATTTGAGCATTTTATCAAACACTAGGTATGCATTAAGGTTTCAAGGTCCTTTTATGGAGGATTCCATTATCCCACAACCCACTCTTTACCATTTTTAGCTCACATTCTCTTTGATAACACATGCATGCAAAATAAATAACTCCCATACCCAATAATTGTTTTGCTAATTACCCATTCTTATGTAAATTTTGAAATTAAGGGCTAGGGTGTAGAATCTTACCTCTAGGATGAAGACCTGAGTTTTCCTTGTTAATCTTCAAATATTTGAGCAAGAATTGAAGGACAATTTGTTGAAGATCACTCTCCCACTCTAGGGCACTCTCTCACTCTCAAAATATCAGGTTTTAGCTCAAAAATGGACTATGGCATATGTTTTAACGAAATAGGGTCGTGTTTAAAATCCCCAAAAATGAAGCCCCGGGACAAGATCTGCGATCACATAATGGATATGCAGTCCGCATATCGGTTGCACAATTTTGGTGCCAAAAAGTGGAAAAACATTGCCTGGGTCTGCGGTCACTATACGGCCCGCAGACCTATTCCGCGGTCGCATAATGCGCCGCAGAACCTCCCTCCGCAAAAACTCCAGGGATGATTGTGCGATAAGAGTGTGGCCCTCGAAATAGTTGTGCGGTCGCATAACTGGCCGCGAAATTGACATAAAAAATAGCCCAAACAGCTGCTTCACTCTGCGGCCCGCAGAGTGATTATGCGGCGGCATGATGGTCAAGGTTCACTATTAGCATCTTATGCAACTCAGTTTTCATACCACACACCATCAGCCCCAAATTTAACTAACTCCCTAAATTCCCAAATTTTTTGCCATAGTTTCCCCTGTAACTAGGCCTATCCACCTGTCAGAGGGCCCCAGAAACACATCCTTAAAGCATATACATAAACCAATGACGTAACATAACTCATAACAACACCAACCGTGGCCTCACATACAATATATTTAGAAAGAAACACCTTTACATTAACTGAACAAGTGATACAAGAATCCATAGGCAACAATTTTATAAAAAGGTCACGTAGTTTATACAAACAAGTAAGGATACTTCTTTTTCATCTCTTCCTCGGCCTCCCAAGTAGCCTCTTCAACTTGCTGGTTTCGCCACAACACCTTCACAGAGGCCATTTCTTTATTCCTCAACTTTCAGACTTGCCTATCAAGAATGGCAACTGGAATTTCTTCATATGATAGTTCTTCATTAACCTCAATGGTCTCAACCGGCACAATAGCAGACGGATCTCCAACTGCCTTTTTCTACATAGACACATGGAATACCGGGTGCACTAAGGTCATCTCAGGTGGTAGCTCAAGCGTGTACGCCACCTCACCGATCCTCTAAATAATTCTGTATGGTCTGACATACCTCGGACTCAATTTCCCTTTCTTACCAAATCGCATTACACCTTTCATGGGAGAAATTTTCAAGAATACCCAATCATCTTCTTTGAACTCCAAATCCCTACGACGAACATTCGAATAGGACTTCTGATGACTCTGAGCAGTCTTCAACCGCTCCTTAATGATCGTAACTTTTTCCATAGTCTGATGCACGAGGTCCGGCCCTATCAACTCTGCTTCCCCAAACTTGAACCACCCAATGGGAGATCTATATCTCCTATCATATAATGCCTCAAATGGTGCCATTTGAATACTAGCAAGAAAGCTGTTGTTATAAGCAAACTCTATGAGTGGCTAATGATCACCCCAGCTACCCTTGAAGTTGAGAACACAAGCATGCGACATGTCCTCAAGCGTCTGAATAGTCCGATCTACTTGCCCGTCGGTTTGTGGATGGAAGGCTATACTAAGATTCACCTGAGTAGCCAAACCTTGCTGAAATTTCTTCCAAAAGTTTGCTGTGAACTGAGCCCCTTGATCAAAAATGATAGAACCTGAAGTACCATGTAGCCTGACTATTTCCTTGATATATAACTGAGCATACTGTTCCGTTGTGTCGGTAGATTTAACTGGCAAGAAATGTGCTGATTTCGTGAGCCGATCCACAATCACCCAAATTGAGTCTAACTTGTGCGGAGTGCGTGGTAATCCTGCCACAAAATCCATATTTATCATTTCCCACTTCCACATTGGAATTTCTATGTTTTGCGCCAACCCACCAGGCCGTTGGTGTTCCGCCTTTACTTGCTGACAATTCGGACACCTTGTCACAAAGTCCGCCACATTCCTTTTCATGTCATTCCACCAATAGACTTCCTTGAGATCATGATACATCTTCGTAGAACCTGGGTGCACGGAATACCTGGAAGTGTGAGCCTCGGTCATGATTCTTTCCCAGAGATCATCTACATTCGGAACACATAGCCACCCTTGGTACCTTAGTGTACCATTATCCATGCCAAGAGTAAAAGCCATAGTTTTATGTTTTTGAATCCCTTCCTTCAATTGTACCAAAAATGGATCGTTGTATTGCTTCTCTTTGACTTCCACAACAAGCGATGATTAAACCCTATTTTGTACAATAACCCCTCCTCCATTAGAGTCTGCAAGACGAACTCCCAAACTAGCCAATCGATGAACTTCCTTGGCCAACGGCCTTTGACATGCCTCCAAGTGAGCCAAACTACCCATAGATTTCCAGCTAAGAGCATCCGCCACAACATTGGCTTTCCCCGGGTGATACAAAATATCGACGTCGTAATCCTTGAGTAACTCAAGCCATCTTCTCTGCCTCGGATTCAGCTTCTTTTGTTTCAAAATATATTGAAGACTCTTGTGGTCTGTGAATACATCCACATGGACCCCATACAATTAATGACGCCAAATCTTTAATGCAAAAACCACCGCCGCAAGTTCTAAGTCATGTGTTGGATAATTCGTTTCATTATTCTTGAGTTGCCTGGAAGCATAAGCTATCACCTAGCCCTGTTGCATTAATACACACCCAAGCCCAATTCTTGAAGCATAACAATATACCACAAATCCATCTGCACCCTCTGGTAAGGTCAACACCGGTGCCGTAGTCAATTTTGATTTCAACTCATGCAAGCTCCTTTCACAAGCATCGGACAATTGGAACTTAACCGTTTTCGTAGTCAATTTAGTCAACAGAGAGGCAAGAGTAGAGAATCCCTCCACAAATCTCCTGTAATACCCTGCTAAGCCCAAGAAACTGCGAATCTTGGTTGGCGTTGTAGGTCTAGGCCAATTCTTCACCGCTGCAATCTTTTGAGGATCGACCTTAACTCCTTCTCTGGAGACAACATGACCCAAGAAGGTGACAGATTCGAGCCAAAATTCACATTTTGAAATTTTGCATGCAATTGGTGCTGATGAAGAGTATGCAAAACTGTCATGAGATGATCGGCATGTTCCTCTTGACCTTGTGAATACACAAGAATATCGTCAATGAACACTATCACAAAGGAATCGAGAAAAGACTTGAAAACCCGATTCATAAGATCCATGAAAGTCGCCGGGGCATTTGTTAGCCCAAAAGACATTACCAGAAATACAAAGTGCTCATCTGAAAGCTATTTTTGGAATATCCTGCTACCTGATCTTCAATTGGTGGTACCCGGACCGTAAATCAATTTTTGAGAAGTACCTAGAAATTTGTAACTGATCAAACAAATCATCTATTCTTGGTAATGGTACTTGGTTTTAATTGTGACTTTGTTGAGTTGGCGGTAGTCAATACACATCCTCAGTGATCCATCTTTCTTCCTCACAAAGAAAACCGGTGCGCCCCATGGTGACATACTCGGTCGGATGAAGCCCTTCTCTAACAAATCCTTCAATTTTCCTTTAGCTCCTTCAATTTTGCTAGTGCCATCCTGTAGAGCAGAATAGATATAGGTTACGTACCTGGAATCACATCAATCCCAAAATCAACCTCCCTGTCTGGTGGGATCCCAGGGAGTTCATCCGTAAAGACTCCCGGACATTCATTCACAATAGGCACGGACGCAAGTGTAGGTGCCTCAGCATCGGTGTTCGTAACCCGAACCAAATGGTAAATACACCCTTATTGATCATTTTCATGGCCTTAAGGTAATAAATAAATCTACCCTTCGGCAATATATCATCACCCTTCCACTCAGTAACTGGCTCATTTGGAAATTCGAACCTAATAGTCCTGGTTCGGCATTCAAGCTTGGCAAAACAAGAATAAAGCCAATCAATCCCCATTATCATATCAAAATCGACCATTCTCAATTCAATAAGATCGTCCACGGTTTCCCGACCACGCAACGTGACAATACAATCCCTGTAAACCCGCGCGGCCAAAATAGACTCACCAACCCGAGTAGACATAGAGAACAGCTCATGAAGCTGTTTTGGTTCTATCCCAAATTCCATAGCAATATAAGGAGTGACATATGATGAAGTGGAACCGGGATCAATAAGAGCATATACATCATGGGATTGGACAGACAATATAACTGTGACAACATCTGGAGAAGCCTCTGAATCCTGACGCCTCTGCATAGCATAAAATCTACTAGGGCCTCCCGAATTTTGTGCAACACCCCTATCTGCACCACGCCCTGTGGGTGCTAGGGTGCCTCGAGCTGGAGGTGTTGTGGATGTGGTAGCTGTAGAATTAGCTGGCTGTGCCGCACCTCTACTCATGTTTTGGTGGGACGAGCGGTAATCCCTCTGAATGTGACCCCTCACACCGCACCCATAGCATATATATAGGTCCATGAAGCAGGCCCCAAAGTGCATCCTCCCATACTTAGGGCATGAGAGCCTCCGCTATTAAAACCTTCTGTCGGGCTGACCCTGCTGGTAGGGTACCCTGTTACCCTGACTGGGTCCAAATGACTATGCACTCGTCAAAGACTGAGCGACTGATTGAGATGGTTCTGATGACCCTCCCCTAAATGCCGACCTACCACCACCCAAGTTGCCCGCAGACCGGGCCATGCTGTTACTCTGACGCTCCATTCTATTCTTCAATTTATGGGTCTCTGTGGCTTGAGCAAATGCCACCATCTTACCATAGTTCAAATCGAAATTCAAGGTAGTTGTGGAGGCCACATTAATAACCAAAGGGCTAAGGCCCTGTACAAACCGGTGCACTCTAGCCTCCATAGTGGGCAACATGTGAGTAGCATACTTGGATAGGCGGAAAAACTCCATATGGTACTCACACACATTCATACTACCCTGCTTCAGGCTTTCAAACTCAACGGCACGTGCTGCCTTAGTTTTGGAAGGCAAGAAATGATCCATAAAGGCATCTGTGAACTCACCCCACCTTATCGGAGGGCTTTCCTCCTCACAGGATTACTCCCACAAATCAAACTAAGAATAGGCCACCCCTTTCAGGCGGTAGGAGGCCAACTCCACTCCCTCCGTCTCTGTAGCATGCATAATCCGAAGAGTCTTGTACATCTTATTAATGAAGTCCTGTGCATCCTTCTCGGGATTAGTACCCGTAAACACTGGAGGATCTAACTGAAGAAACTTGTTCACCCTGGAACTAGTAGATTCCCCTGGCCGACTGGAAGAAGTAGGCCCAACACTCGATCTCTGGGCCTAAGAAGCCACTATTTGTGCCAATAGCTATATGGCTCCCCTAAGATCAACATCAAAAACATCAGAATCAGAAGCTGGAGCTGGAGGTGGAACTGGAATATCGGTTGGAGGAACCGTTGCACCTTCAGTAGGCATAGGGATAGGTGTAGTCTGATCAACTGTGGTAGAATCAGGCAGTGTAGTAACTGGGGGAATATCCTCACCCCTCGGGTGCTCATCAGCATCATCAAATATAGGATCAACTGCCACTCCCGCGGTGACATTGGCTCTTTGGCCAGTTCTTGCCCTCTTCCTAGGTGCTATGTACTGAACATTTGAGCAACGTATGAGTTAAAGGAGGAAAAATCTTACAATCAGCTTTGACGCATGATCGAGAACATGAAAAAAGGATATTATTCCTAAATGCCCAAGTAGCATCCTAATTATAGATGTGGTTGACAACACACCGATAAGAAGTGTCACGACCCAAATCGATGGGCCGCGATGGACACCCGGTACCTTACTCAACCAAGTACCTATGTAGCGTATCTTTCGTATCATACTACCATAGGTAAATGAGCCAGAGACGCTATCGTGAGATAAATAGAATAAAACATGGGAAAAATACTCGACATTGGATGACCCAACATATAATCCAAACTTATGCATATGACGTACGGGCCGATAAGGCTGGCATGATCTTTCATATACTCAAAACATAGGCCAACAAGGCCATACAAACATTCGTATACATGACATCTGTCTACAAGCCTCTAAGAAAATATTTTAACATAAAGGTCGGGACAGGGCCCCGCCATACCAAACAATTTGCGTCTAAATCATACTGACCAAACAAGCAACTCCGGAGCAAATGGAGCGTACCAACATCTTCCGCTGAGCTGATTGCCTACTTGGAGGAGTCTCGACCTGTTTATCGGGACCTGCGGGCATGAAACGCAGCATCCCCAGGCAAAAGGAACGTTAGTACGAATAATGTACCGAGTATGTAAGGCACATAAATAAGTACATAACAGACGTGGAAGAAATATAGAGTAAATGACTCAACCTGTAAGTCTGGATAACTCTATAAATCATGAAATAATTATAGTGTAATGCATATGCCTATAAATGTCATGTAGTGCATAGGTACATGTTTCATAACATCATCAGCCCTCTAAGGGCATCCCATCATATCATCTTGGCCACTGTGGGCAAAATCATCAACGTATACCAGCTGATCAGGTGGTGGTGCGTATATAACGCTGTAACCTTTTCCCATATCTCATATACATATAAATACTTATATATACGCGTATATAACGTCATCTTGTCATGGGTCAATGTACATGTATAAATGAATGCAATGCATGAGAAGTACATCATTAAAATCTCTCAGAATGTTATAAGGCCATTATACCTTTGAATAATAACATAAAGTAAACTTTTTCAACTTATGTATTTTCTGAGACCCATGAACAGATGATAGAATAATAAGATACATGGGAATTCAAGAACATAGGCACTTCTAATACTTCTATGAATAGAGTCATTTATGGAAGTTGTGCATTTGCTCGTTTCGTGTCGTATAGATCATGCCAAAAGGAAAGAAGGGATAGCCTTAACATACCTGTGTCTATTCTCTTGACAATCCCTCTAACACACATCAATTGTGACAATACGTAATGGCAAGATCAGAGTAGGAAAAAATCCGTATGATATTCTTCGAAAAGGTTGCACCATACTCCTTTAGAACCACAAAAGTTTACGTTACTATGATTTTAAAAATTCTCGTTGGATTCCTTTTGGTCGCAAGAATAATGATAATTTGAAAATTTGTAGGAATTGACAAAAATGGCTAACATTCTGATCTATTCACAACTTATAAAAATTGCTAATTAAATGTGTCTCTTCTTTATTTAATGAGTATGACTCATGCTCTTTAAGTCTTTCCACATAATCATAGTGACTTATGAGTCACAATCCTTAGATGGGTTTGCTGCCACGTTATGGATTTTGTCCAACAATCAACCACCAATTATCTTAATCAACTTATTAATCTCCCATCAACCAATTACCCACATAATTAAGAATTATCTCAAATTACTTAAAATACTACTCATGTTAACACACCTTATACATCATACCATCGTGGTCATGTGGTACCTTGTATGGCACTAGTCCATAAATACCTAGTATTTTAGCTCGGGCCATATTTTATCCAACATGTCAAACTTGGATGAAAATTCATTTTCTTTGACTTTCTTCCCCTCTCACCTTTACGAATTTACTCATCACATATTTGAAATGGCATAATGCTTATAATCTCAAAATAATCCCATTCCCGAACTTCTATTGATTTATTTATGGCGTACTTCCATGTATGAAAATATGGGGTGTAACAAGAAGGACTCTACTAGACACAGTTCCGAGACATCCTAGGACACTTTAAAACCTTAGGCTCTGATAGCAAGTGTCACGCCCCAAACTCGAGGAGCGCGACCGGCGCTCAACCGAGTGAACCCAATCGAGCAAGCCTGTTAGATACTTTCTACCCGACTCACCCAGGATCAAGAGAAGACATGCTTTCATTAATTAGACAGTAGGAAGGTCATATATACAATACTAAATCGTCTTATTAGTTACATAAATTTTAAGTTTCAAGATATATACATTCTTATGATTCGAGTGGAACAAGATATCAAAACATAACGTAATTGGTTTGACTTTTCTAGCACCCGTGTATAACCCACATAGTGTCTACGGAGCCTCTAAAAGATACAAAGGAGTACGATGATAGTGCCGGCAACAAGGCCCGGGATATACCTCAAAACGTGATAACAAAATGTACAAAAGATACATGACCCCGGAATGAGGTGGGGTCCACCAAGTCTGCTAGAAGAAAGATGTACTGCTATCGCTAATCAACACTGCCTGCTATGGAACCACCTGCATCCATTTAAAGATGCAACGCCCCCGGCAAAAGGGACGTTAGTACTGTCGAATAGTACTAATATGTAAAACTAAACACCATCTTAATATAAAGAATAATAATACAAAGGGGAAACAGTCATGAGTTCAATAAGAGCTTCAAACAATACTAAAACATCAAATAAGGATCACATAAGTTCTCAAGTCAATTTCCATGTTATTAGGTTGGGTGATCTTTAGAGCCGATATACATAATTCACAATACCTCTGTATTCTTACACGGATTCCAATTTCGACCCGATCGGCTAGGTCGTCTCATTTGATACATCAACCAAAACCACAATTTCATTATAATTTCCAGCACAGTGACCACCATTTATGCGGCATGGCGTCCAATCACAGCCCGATCGGCTAGGCCGTCTTAGCCGAGACATTATCTTTTCAATCAATCATCTCACTTCATACTTCTTTCACATCTTTTCAATTCATTGGCACTAGTGGCCTCAATTATAAAGTCATTCTTGGCACTTGGTTGTATTTCATAATTCCAGTTCTCCTTTCCACATCAAACATCATTATCATTCATCAATAATAAGGCTTCCCATTCAAGAATTTAAATTCACATATGAGCAATTTGGGATTCTTAGGCACATAGAGGCTTTTCATACAATTTGGCATAACATCCTTTATTCGATCTTGACATGAATTCTTAACATTTCTAACACATATTCCACATTTTGAATATATCCTCAAATGGAAAGATGACACGATGAAACATTTAGAATAAATATTGAACATACATCCTTCAACAAAAACACATTAGGAATAGCCAATTCTATAATGATCAATTTGGGACTTACACCAATTACATGAACACTGTGGGATTCGATTCTAAGAAGAAGGGGGTTTAACCAACATACCTCAATTGAGCTTCCTTTAAACTTTAAAACATTCCGGAGTAGCAACTTCGATCTATTTTAAAAAATATAACAAGTTGGACCAAAATTAGGAAGATGATCATGATTCTAGCTCATTTGAGTATATTATCAAGCACTAGGTGTGCATTAAGGTTTTAAGGCCCTTTTGTGAAAGATTCCATCATCCCCAACCCATTCTCTACCATTTTTAACTCACAACCTTCTTACACCCTTTGATAAAACATGCATGCAAGATGAACAACTCCCATGCCCAAATATTATCTCACTAATTACCCAATTCTTGACAAAATTCGAAATTGAGGGTTAGGGTGTAGAATCTTACCTTTAGGATGAAGGCCTAGTGAGTTTTCCTTGCTAATCTTCAAAGATTCGAGCAAGAATTGAAGGACAATTTGTTGAAGATCAATCTCTTACTCTAGGGCACTCTCTCACCATCAAAATGTCAGATTTTAGCTCAAAAATGGCCCAAAGCGTGTATTTAACGAAGTAGGGTCGGGTTATAAAAACCCAAAAATGAAGCTCCGGAACAGGGTATGCGGTCACATATGCAACCGCAGAATGGATATGGGGTCCGCATATCGGCCGCACAATTTTGGGCCAAAAACTGGAACACATCTACCTGGGTCTACGGTCACTATGCGGCCCGCAGACCTGTTATGCGGTCGCATAATGCGCTGTAGAGCCTCCCTCCGCAAAAGCCCAAGGATGATTATAAGATCAAAGTGTGGCCCACGAAATGGTAGTGCGATCGCATAACTGGCCGCGAAATTGACGTACAAATTGGCCCAAATAACTACTTCACACTGCGGCCATTCTACGGCCCGCAGAGTTATTATATGGCCACATAATGGGCTGCAGAATTGCCTATTTTTGTAAAATATTTTCCTTCAACTTCCTAGCGCACTGTTCAATCCAAAAAGTCCTAACCGCGGCGAGCCAGAAAGAATTTCTACTATTATTAACCTCTACGCCTACCCCGGCATCACAGAAATGGAACCTCGGTTTTTAGGAAATATTTTACGAGGCCTTACATCCTTCCCCACTTAAGATCATTCGTCCTCAAATGAGGATCAAGGTTTGCTATAGCATCTTATGCAACTCAGTTTTTCATACCACACACCAGCAGCGCCAAATTTGACTAACTCCCCAAATTTCCAAATATTTCGCCAGAGTTTCCCCTGTAACTAGGCCTATCCACTGTCAGAGAGCCCGAGAAACACATCCTCAAAACATTATATAATCCAGTGAAGCAATATAACACATTAACAACACCTACTGTGGCCTCATGAGCAATATATTACCAGAAACAGAGCACCCTTATCATCAACTGTACAAAAGATACATAATTCGTAGAAGGTAACCCTTAGAGTTTTCATAGAACATAATTTTATAAATACATGGCTATTCAAACAAATAAGGATACATTTTCTTCATTTCTTCCTCGGCTTCCCAAGTAGCCTCTTCAACCTGTTAGTTTTGCCATAGCACTTTCACGGATGCAATTTTTTTATTTCTCAACTTTCGGACTTGCCGATCAATAATAGAAACTGGAATTTCTTCATATGATTGTTCCTCATTAACTTCAATGATCTCAACCGCCACAATAGCTGACGGGATCCCCAACTACCTTCTTTAACATAGACACATGGAACATCGGGTGCACTAATGACATCTCATGTGGTAGCTCAAGTATGTACACTACCTCACCGATCCTATGAATGATTTTGTACGGTCCGACATAACTCAGACTCAATTTACCCTTTCCTTCCAAACCGCGTTATACCCTTCATGGGGAAAACCTTAAGAATACCCAATCATCTTCCTTGAACTCTAAGTCTCTGCGATGAACATCCGAATAGGATTTCTGACGACTCTGAGCAGTCTTCAATCACTCCTTGATGATTAAATCTTTTTCCATAGCCTGATGCACGAGGTCTGGCCCTATCAACTCGGTTCCCCCAATTTTGAACCACCCAATGGGAGATCTACATCTCCTACCATATAATGCCTCAAATGGTGCCATTTGAATACTAGCATGAAAGTTGTTGTTATAAGCAAACTCTATGAGCGGAAAATGAGCATCCCAACTACCCTTGAAGTCAAGAACACAAGCACGCAACATATCCTCAAGCGTCTGAATAGTCCGCTCTACTTGCCCGTCAGTCAGTGGATGGAAGGATGTACTAAGATTCACCTGAGTACCCAAACTTTGCTGAAATGTCTTCCAAAATATTGCCGTGAATTGAGCCCCTTGATCGGAAATGATAGAAATTGGAGTGCCATGCAGCCTGACTATTTCCTTGATATACAACTGAGCATATTATTCACTGTGCCGGTAGATTTAACTGGCAAGAAGTGTGTTGATTTCGTGAATCGATCCACAATCAGCCAAATTGAGTCGAACTTGCGCGGAGTGCATAGTAGTCCTACCACAAAATACATATTAATCATTTCCCACTTCCATATTGGAATTTCTATGTTCTGTGCCAATCCACCATGCCGTTGGTGTTTGGCCTTAACTTGCTGATAATTTGGACATCTTGCCACAAAGTCCGCCACATTTCTCTTCATATCATTCCACCAATAGACTTCCTTAAGATCATGATACATTTTTGTAGAACCTGGGTGCACGAAATACCTGGAAGTGTGAGCCTCGATCATCATTCTTTTCCGGAGACCATCTACATTTGGAATACACAGCCGTCCTTGGTACCTTAGTGTACCATCATCCATTCCAAGAGTAAAAGCCATAGTTTTATGTTTATGAATCCCCTCCTTTAGTTGTACCGACAATGGATCATTGTATTGCTTTTCTTTGACTTCCACAACAAGTGGTGATTCAGTCCTATTTTGCACAATTACCCCTCCTTCATTAGAGTTCGCAAGACGAACTCCCAAACTAGCTAACTGGTGAACCTCCTTGGCCAACGGCCTGTGACATGCCTCGAAGTGAGCCAAACTATCTATAGATTTTCGGCTAAGAGCATCCACCACCACATTGGCTTTCCCAGGGTGATATAGGATATCGATGTCATAATCCTTGAGTAACTTAAGCCATCTTCTCTGCCTCAAATTCAACTCCTTTTGTTTGAAAATATTTTGAAGACTCTTGTGGTCTGTGAATACATCCACATGGACCCTATACAAATAATGACGCCAATTCTTTAATGCAAAAACCACCACCGCAAGTTCTAAGTCATGTGTTAGATAGTTCCTCTCATGATTCTTGAGTTGCCTAGAAGCATAAGCTATAACCTTGCCGTGTTGCATTAACACACACTCAAGCCCAATTCTCGAAGCATCACACTATGAACCCATCTGTACCGTCTAGTAGAGTTAACACCGGTGCCGTAGTCAATCTCAATTTCAACTCTTGGAAGCTCCTTTCACAAGCATCTGACCATTGGAACTTAATTGCCTTCTGCGTTAATTTAGTCAACAGAGAGGCAAGAGTAGAAAACCCCCCACAAACTTTCTGTAATACCGTGCTAAGCCTAAGAAACTGCGAATCTCGGTTAGTGTTGTAGGTATAGGCCAATTCTTCACCGCTGCAATCTTTTGAGGATCAACTTTAATTCCTTCTCTAGAGACAACATGACCCAAGAATGTGACAGATTCAAGCCAAAATTGACATTTTGAAAATTTTGCGTACAATTGGTGCGGATGAAGAGTCTGCAGAACTGCCCTGAGATGATCGGCATGGTCCTTTCGACCTTGTGAATACACAAGAATATCGTCAATGAACACTATCACAAAGGAATCGAGAAAAGGCTTGAAAACTCGATTCATAAGATCTATGAAAGTTGTCGGGGCATTTGTTAGCCCAAAAGACATTACCAGAAATTCAAAGTGCCCATACCGGGTCCTAAAAGTTATTTTTGGAATATCCTGCTCCCTGATCTTCAATTGGTGGTACCCGGACCGTAAATCAATTTTTGAGAAGTACCTAGAAATTTGTAACTGATCAAACAAATCATCTATTCTTGGTAATGGGTACTTGTTTTTGATTGTGACTTTGTTGAGTTGGCGGTAGTCAATACACATCCTCAGTGATCCATCTTTCTTCCTCACAAAGAAAACCGGTGCGCCCCATGGTGACATACTCGGTCGGATGAAACCCTTCTCTAACAAATCCTTCAATTGTTCCTTTACCTCCTTCAATTCTGCTAGTGCCATCCTGTAGAGCAGAATAGATATAGGTTGCGTACCTGGAATCACATCAATCCCAAAATCAATCTCCCTGTCTGGCGGAATCCTAGGGAGCTCATCGGGAAAGACCTCCGGAAATTCGTTCACCACTGGCAGAGACTCGAGTGTAGGTGCCTCATCATCGGTGTCTGTTACCCGGACCAAATGATAGATACACCCATTGTTAACCATCTTCGTGGCCTAAAGGTAAGAAATAAACCTACCTTTTGTCATAACATTATCCCCCTTCCATTCAACAACTGGCTCATTTGGAAATTCAAACCTCACAATTCTAGTTCAGCAATCGAGCTTGGTAAAACATGAATAAAGCCAATCCATTCCCATAATTACATCAAAATAAACTATCCCAAATTCAATGAGATTAGCCACGGTGTCCCCGACCACGCACCGTGACAATACAACCGCTATAAACTCGGGCGACCACAATAGACTCGCTCGCGAAATGGTTGTGCGGTCGCCTAACTGGCCGCAAAATTGACAACAAAAATGGCCCAAATAACTGCTTCCCTCTGCAGCCATTCTGCGGCCCGCATAGTGATTATGCGGCCGCATAATGGGCTGCAGAATTTCCTATTTCTGCAAAATATTTTCCTTCAACTTCCCAGCGCAATGTTCAATCCAAAAAGTCTGGCATCACGGAAACGGAACTCCGTTTTTTTTGGAAAACTTTTACGGGGCCTTACACTAAGTTTGTCACTCCCCAAACTGGGGAGCGCGACCGGGGCTCAACCAAGTGAACCCGGCCGAGCAAGCCTATTAGATTTCCTTCTACCCAAACTCATCCATGAATAAGGATAATCCATATTTTTGTTAATTAAACAATAAGGTGATCATGTCTTCAATACCAATTCATTACCACTAGTCACTCCATTAATAAGTCTCAAAATACACATACGTGGAACAAGTGATTTAATAAAAACACAACTAGTTTAACATTGCCAATACCCATACGCATCCCACACTTAGTCTACGGAGCCTCTAAAATATCAAGAGTACAATGATAGTGCTGGCAACAAGGCTCCGGCTATACCTCAAAATACGATAACACATACAAAACAAAAGATGCACAACCCCGAAATGAGATGGGGCTCACCACGTAAGCTGGGAAGAATAAGCACCGCTATCATTGGTCAATATCCTCCGCTGTGGAACCACCTGCATTGATTAAAGATCAGCGCCCCGACAAAAAGGATATTAGTACATGTCAAATAGTACTAGTATGTAAACCAAACACCAATTTAAGAACTGGGAAATACAATATGAACATGATGAACCAGGACGACAATAGAATAACATAGATAGCTGCTAAAACCAAAACAAGCTTATCAAGAGTTGTCATTAATATTTATAGAATTCAATATGAGATCCTCTGTAACTATTTCCACATAAAGCGGCCCCGCCTCCTCACCCCAATGTATACGGTTGGAGGTGTAATCACAATACCCATTTTCACACAAAGCCGCCCTGCCACCTCACCCCAATGTATGCGGGTGGAGGTGTAAACACAATACCCATTTTCACACAAAGCGGCCCCGCCGCCTCACCCCAATATATGCGGGTGAAAATGCATCAACAATACCAATACCTACACAAAACGGCCATGCTGCCTCACCCTAATATATATATATGGGTGGTGGTGCAACAACAATACCAAAATCATACACAAAGCGGCCTTTCCGCCTCACCCCAATATATGCGAGTGGAGGTGTAACAACCAATCACATTCTCTACATAATTTGGCATAATAGTTTTCCACATATATCATGACTTGGAATCATAACACGTAGATAAACAATCCATAGTTTGGCACACATCCTCGATTTGTAATACAATTTCATGAGAGCATTTGAAACACAAATTAAACATATATCTTTGTCACAAAACTTATTCGGAATACTCAACTTGTAATAAATATCTTGGAACTTACAAGGATTGGGGTTCCAATTCTTAAAGAAGAGCTTAGCAAACATACCTCAATTGAGCTTCCTTAAACTCTAAAATGATTCGGAATTTTTAGCAACTTCAATCAATTTTAGAATTATAACAAATTGAACCAAAATTAGGAGGATGGTCATGGTTCTACCTCATTTGAGCATTTTATCAAACACTAGGTGTGCATTAAGGTTTCAAGGTCCTTTTACGGAGGATTCCATCATCCCACAACCACTCTTTACCATGTTTAGCTCACAATCTTCCTACACCCTTTGATAACACATGCATGCAAAATAAACAACTCCTATATCCAATAATTGTTTTGCTAATTACCCATTCTTATGTAAATTTCGAAATTAAGGGCTAGGCTGTAGAATCTTACCTCTAGGATGAAGACCTAGTGAGTTTTCCTTGTTAATCTTCAAATATTTGAGCAAGAATTGAAGGACAATTTGTTGAAGATCACTCTCCCACTCTATGGGACTCTCTCACTCTCAAAATATCAGGTTTTAGCTCAAAAATGGTCTATGGCATATGTTTTAACGAAATAGGGTCGGGTTTGAAAACCCCAATAATGAAGCCGAGAGA
This sequence comes from Nicotiana otophora, assembly GCA_000715115.1. Classification (NCBI taxonomy): domain Eukaryota; kingdom Viridiplantae; phylum Streptophyta; class Magnoliopsida; order Solanales; family Solanaceae; genus Nicotiana; species Nicotiana otophora. Next base: position 14,771 of record AWOL01S0004521.1, on the reverse strand, counting down.
CAGGATCTGCGGTCACATATGCGATCGCATAATGGATATGAGTTCCGCATATCGGCCGCAAATATTGGTGCAAATAACTAGAAAGAAAAACTGCCTGAGTCTGCGGTCACTATGCAGCCCGCAGACCTGTTCTGCGGTCGCATAACGTGCCGCAGAACCTCCCTCTGCAACAACTACATGGCTGATCGTGCGATAAAAGTGGAGCCCGCGAAATGGTTGTGCGGTCGAATAACTGGCCATGAAATTGACATAAAAAATGGCCCAAACAGCTGCTTCACTCTGCGGCCATTCTGCGGCCCGCAGAGTGATTATGCGGCCGCATAATGGGCCGCAAAAATGCCCAACCCTGCAAAATATTTTCCTTCAACTCCCCAGCGCACTGTTATTAACCTCTATGCCTACCCCGACATTTTTGGAAAAATTTCACAAAGCCTTAAAGTGAGTGTATGTCTCGGGGTGAGACGGCTTAGCCGGTCGGGTTGATATCGGACTTCATGCTAAAATACGATGGTGTATCGGTGCTAAAGATCTCCCAACTTAAATTACTGAAACTTACTTGAAATTTACCTTTCCCTAACTTGACACCTTGATACTGTTTGAGTTTCTTATTTATTTCATGTTTTATTCTCTATTTACTGTTACTCATTCTATTGAGAGGGTGTTTAGTTTTACATACTATTACATCTTTAATGAATGCAGGTGGTATTGATCAGTGATAGCAGCACACCCTCTCCTTAGCTGACTTGGGGAGCCCCACTTCATTTCGGGGTCCTGTATCTCTTGTCCTTTGTACATAGCATTTTGAGGTATAGCCGGGGCCTTGTTGTCGGCACTGTCATATCACTCTTTTGTTCATGTTAGAGGCTCCGTAGACATAGTGTGGGTTGTATTTATTTTTGAGAAGGTTAAACTAAAAATGGTGTAATCGTATCATCTATTCCACTTTAACGATGATTGTACAATGTATTGTTTTGGAGATTGTTAATGACGTAACCTATGGAAATGAACTGGTGTTATTCACATGACCTCTTACTATCTAATTAATGAAAAGCATTCTTCTCTTTATTCATGGGTGAGTTGGGTAGAAGGATTGTAAAGGCTTGCTTTACCGGGTTATCTCGGTGGAGCGCCGGTAGCGCTCCCTGAGGTCGGGGCATGACAGTGTAGTCATGAGGTATTAATGGCATTGGCACATGAATTGTCCATGCAGCACGTGAGTTGTCCGTGCGGTTGTGATTTGTAATGTGGGCACAAGATGCCATATGATTAGGGTTTGTGATTTGGGACCCGTGATTTGTGATTATGAGGTGTGGTACCTCGGGGAATTTCTGGTATAAACCTTTTGAGAAAATGATTGTTTTATTGGGTTGTTACTTGTTTTTCCTTACTTGGTTTCACCGGACTCTAACTGTATTCCTCTTACCTTACGACATTATTACCTATTGCTCTTTTTTGTTAATTGTTGTTTGTAGTTCATAATGTAAGTATTGTAACATTATCCTTACCATGTTTAGCGTTATATTGTTCCCTGTTAGTTTTATATTCACACTTGTACAGGTTAATATGTATAGTAGGTGTCTTGACTATTCCTTGTCACTATTCCATTGAGGTTAGTCTTGATACTTACTGGGTACCGCTGTGGTGTACTCATGCTACACATGCTACATATTTTTGTGCAGATCCAAGTACCTCGGAGCTTGTTGATCATTAGATAGTTGATTGAGTATTGATGTGGCGATTTCAAGGTATACTTGTCATCGCGTCCGCAGGCCTCAAAGTCACCTTCTGAAATTTTACATTTTACTGTTTATTTCTATTTCGGAACAGTTGTCCTTAGATATTTTCTAGTAACTCAATAGAGCTTATGACTTATACTACCGGTTTTGTAATATTGTACATCTACTGAATGTTGCTGGTTTTGTATAGGAAATTTTCGATTCTGGTTTAATGATTAACTAGTTTAGATATGTTATATAACTCACTATGTGTTAGGCTTACCTAGTCTTAGAGACTAGGTGCCATCACGACTTCTGATGAGAGATTTTGGGTCGTGATAATAATACATTATATGAAGCTACTCAAAGTCTCAAACCACCGAACGAAATGCTAAAGCTCTAAATGACTGGTTGGGTCGCCACATTCTCCCCCACTTAAACATACGTTCATCCTCGAACGTGCCAAAAGTTATTCAAAGGTCATCAAATCATTATATATGGAGTTTAGGAAGAAAGCCAGAACTGACCAAGAAGACAATGCCACCCCACCCCTGAACTACTAAACTGCCTGATTCTACTACACCTGATCGGCTGCACCTGTCCTTATACCTACTGAGGGTTCAACGATCCCTCCAACTGATATTCTAGTTCCACCTCTAGCCCCAGCTTCCAGTCCCGGTGTATCTGATGGGGATCTCTGGGGAGCCATATAGATGTTGGCTTCCCAGGCCCAGAGATCAAATATTGCACCCACTTCTTTTAGTCAGCCAGGCGATTCCACTAGTTCTAGGGTGAACAGAATTCTCCAGTTGGACCCTCTAGTGTTGACGAGATGCAGAAAATCCTCCGAGTTATGCGTTCTACTGAGATGGAGGTAGTGGAATTGGCCTCCTACTGCCTAAAGGGGGCGACCTATTCTTAGTTTGATATATGGGATGACTCCCGTGAGGAGGGGAGCCCTCCGGCGAGGTGGAGTGAGTTTGCCGATGCTTTTATTGATCATTTCATGCCTGTCGAGACTAAGGCAGCCCGTGCCACAGAGTTTGAGAGCCTGAAACAAGGTAGCATGAGTGTGTGGGAGTATCATATAAGATTCGCGCGCCTGTCCAAATATGCCATCTACATGATGCCCACTATGGAGGCTAGAGTGCGCCTTGAATTCTGATATGAAATATGGTAAGATGGTGGCATTTTCTCAACCCACAGACACCCGCAAATTGAAGAATAGAATGGAGCATGAGAGCAGCAGCAAGCCCCAGTCCGCGGGGAACTTTGGTGGTTCTTTTGGTTGTGGTGGTGGTAAGTCAGCATTTAGGGGAGGGTCATCAGGGCCATCCCAGTCTTTTGCTCAGTCTTCAATCAGTGCACCACCATCGGGGCCTAGTCAGTAGCAGGGGAGCCGTTTTAGGCCCAGCCAGGGCAACAGGGGATCCTACCAGCAGGGTCGGTCTGGTGGGAGAATTCAGCAGTAGTGGAGGCCCCATGCCCTAAGTGGGGGAAGATCCACTTTTGGGCCTGCTTCATGGACCAACCCATATGTTATAGTGTGGTATGAGGGGTCACATTCAGAGGGATTGCCGTTCATCTCACTAGAGCATGTGCAGGGGAGCCGTTTTAGGCCCAGCCAGGGCAACAGGGGATCCTACCAGCAGGGTCGGTCTGGTGGGAGAATTCAGCAGTAGTGGAGGCCCCATGCCCTAAGTGGGGGAAGATGAACTTTTGGGCCTGCTTCATGGACCAACCCATATGTTATAGTGTGGTATGAGGGGTCACATTCAGAGGGATTGCCGTTCATCTCACTAGAGCATGTACAGGAGAGCCGTTTTAGGCCCAGCCAGGGCAACAGGGGATCCTACCAGCAGGGTCGGTCTGGTGGGAGAATTCAGCAGTAGTGGAGGCCCCATGCCCTAGGTGGGGGAAGATGAACTTTTGGGCCTACTTCATGGACCAACCCATATGTTATAGTGTGGTATGAGGGGTCACATTCAGAGGGATTGTCGTTTGTCTCACCAGAGCATGTTCAGGGGTGCAACATAGCCAGTCAGTTCTGCAGCTACTATATTCGTAGCACCTCCTCCAGCTCGAGGCACCCCAGCACCCGCAGGGCATGGTGCAGCTAGGGATGGCGAACATAGTTCGGGAGGACCCAACCGTTTCTATGCCATGAAGGGTGGCCAGAGTTCAGAGGCTTCTCCAGATGTTGTCGCAGGTATATTGATTGTCCAATCTCATGATGTGTCTGCTCTTATTGATCCTGGTTCAACTTTGTCCTATGTCACTCCCTATGTTGCTATGGAATTTGGGATAAAATCGGAATAGCTCCATGAGTCGTTCTCTGTATCTACTCTGGTTGGTGAGTCTATTGTGGCCGCACGAGTTTATAGGGATTATGTTATCATGGTGCGTGGTCGGGACTCTGTTGCCGATCTCATTGACTTGGGGATGGTTGATTTTAATGTAATAAAGGGGATGGATTAGCTCTATTCATGTTTTGCCAAGATTTATTGTCGAACCAGAACCGTTAGGTTTGAATTTTCAAATGAATCAGTGATTGAATGGAAGGGGGATGATGTGGTGCCGAAGGGTAGGTTTATTTCATACCTTAAGGCCACAAAGATTATTAACAAGGGATGTATTTACCATTTGGTCCGGGTTACGGACACTGATGTTGAGGCACCTTCACTTGAGTCTGTGCCGGCTGTGAATGAATTTCCTGAGGTCTTTCCGGATGAGCTCTATAGGATCCCACCAGATAGGGAGATTGATTTCGGGATTGATATGATACTAGGCATGCAACCTATTTTTATTGCACCCTACAGAATGGCAACAACACAATTGAAGGAGCTAAAAGAACAATTGAAGGATTTGTTAGAGAAGGGTTTCATTCGGCCGAGTGTGTCGCCTTGGGGCACACTGGTCCTCTTTGTAAGAGAGAAAGATGAGACATTAAGGATGTGTATTGACTATCGACAGCTCAACAAGGTCACGATCAAGAATAAGTACCCACTGCTAAGGATTGATGATTTGTTTGACCAATTGCGGGTGCTAAGTATTTTTCCAAAGATTGATTTAAGATCTGGGTATCACCAATTGAAGATCAAGGAGCAAGATATTCTGAGAACAGCTTTCAAGACCCGATATAGGCACTTGTAATTCCTGTTAATGTCTTTTGGGCTAACAAATGCCCCGGCAGCTTTCATGAACCTTATGAATCGAGTCTTCAAGACTTTTCTTGACTCCTTTATGATAGTGTTCATTGACGATATTATGGTATACCCACTCATTCAGGCCATTTCTATAGACTCTGTATCAATATAAGTTGTATGCGAATTTTTGAAATGGGATTGTTTGCTTGAATGTGTTACATTCTTGGGTCATGTCATCTCCAGAAAAAGAATTAAGGTTGATCCTTAGAAGATTGCAGCTGTGAAGAATTGGCCTAGACCTACAACTCCAACAGAAATTCGCAGTTTCTTGGGCTTAGCCAGGTATTACAGAAAATTTGTGGAGGGGTTCTCCACTCTTGCCTCTCCGTTGACTAAATTGACGTAGAAGGCGATTAAGTTCCAATGGTCAGATGCTTGTGAAAGGAGATTCCAAGAGTTGAAATCAAGATTAACTACGGCACCGGTGTTGATCCTACCAGAGGGTACATGTGGGTTTATGCTATATTATGATGCTTCAAGAATCGGACTTGGGTGTGTATTAATGCAACATGGCAATGTATTAGCTTATGCTTCTAGGCAACTCAAGAATCATGAAAAGACCTATCCAACACATGACTTAGAGCTTGCGGCGGTGGTATTTGCATCAAAGATTTGGCGTCATTATCTATATGGGGTCCAGGTGGATATATTCACAGACCATTAGAGCCTTCAATATATTTTCAAACAAAAGGAATTGAATCTGAGGCAGAGAAGATGGCTTGAGTTACTCAAGGATTATGACATCGATATCCTATATCATCCGGGGAAGGCTAATGTTGTGGCGGATGCTCTTAGCCAGAAATCTATGGGTAGTTTGGCTCACTTGGAGGTATATCAAAGGCCGTTGTCTAAAGAGGTTCATCGGTTGGCTAGTTTGGGAGTTTGTCTTGCGGACTCTAGCGAAGGAGGGGTGATTGTGCAAAATAGGGCTGAATCGTCACTTGTGGAGGAAGTCAAGTAGAAGCAATACAATGATCCATTGTTGGTACAATTGAAGGCGGGGATTCATAAACATAAGACCATGGCCTTTTCACTTGGCGTGGATGATAGTACCCTAAGGTACCAAGGGCGACTATGTGTTCCAAATGTGGATGGTCTCCGAGAAAGAATCATGACCGAGGCTCACACTTCTAGGTATTCCGTGCACCCGGGCTCTACAAAGATGTATCATGATCTTAGGGAAGTCTACTGGTGGAATGATATGAAGAGGAATGTAGCAAAATTTGTGGCAAGATGTCCAAATTGTCAGCTAGTGAAGGCCGAGCACCAAAGGCCCGGTGGGTTGGCATAGAACATAGAAATTCCAATGTAGAAGTGGGAGATGATCAATAGGACTTTGTGGGGGGACTACCTCGCACGCCTCGCATGTTCGACTCGATTTGGGTGATTGTGGATCGACTCACAAAATCAGCACACTTTTTACCTATTAAGGCTACCGGCACAGCAGAACAGTATACTAAGGTGTATATCAATGAAATCGTCAAGCTGCATGACATTCCAGTTTCTATCATTTCTGATGGGGGAGCACAATTCACAGCTAACCTTTGGAGGAAATTTCAGCAAGGGTTGGCTAATTAGGTAAATCTTAGTACAACTTTCCATTAATAGACCGACGGGCAAGCAGAGCGAACTATTCAGGCGCTCGAGGATATATTGCGCGTTTGTTTTCTTGACTTCAAGGGTAGCTCAAATGATCATTTGCCACTCGTAGAGTTTTCCTACAACAACAACTATCATGCTAGCATTCAAATGGCACCGTTCGAGGCTTTATATGGTAGGAGATGTAGATCTCCCATTGGGTGGTTCGAGATTGGGGAAGAGAAGTTGATAGGGCCAGACCTCGTGCATCAGGCTATAGAGAAGGTTAAGATTATTACAGAATTGTTGAGAACTGCCCAAAGTCAGTCAGAAGTCCTATTCGGATATACGTCGTAGGGATTTGGAGTTTCAAGATGATGATTGGGTATTCTTGAAGGTTTCCCCCATGAAGGGGGTAATGCGATTTTGTAAGAAGGGTAAATTGAGTCCAAGGTATGTCAGGCCGTCCATAATTATTTAGAGGATCGGTCAGGTGGCTTACAAGCTAGAACTGCCTCCAGAGATGTCTTTAGTGCACCCGGTGTTCCACATATCCATCTTGAAGAAGGTGGTTGGAGACCCGTCGCTTAATGTTCCGGTTGAGACTATCGAGGATAATGAAGAATTGACTTATGAAGAATTCCAGTTTCCATTCTTGATAGGCAAGTTCGAAAGTTGAGGAACAAAGAGATTGCCACTGTGAAAATACTATGGCAGAACCAGCAGGTTGAAGAGGCCACCCGGGAGGCCGAAAAAGAGATGAAGAAGAAGTACCCTAATCTATTTGAATAGCTATGTAATTGTATCCATGATGTTAAGAGCTAATTTTCTGAAAATTATGACTTCCCCCAGCTTATGTTAAGGATACTCCCTCTTGGTAATGCAGTGTTTATGGTGTTGTTGTCGGTTGTTACATCTCGCATTTTCGTACGTTAAAGTTTCGTCGTAAGTTAAGCGACGTAGACTCGAGGATGAGATTGTTTTCGAGGTTATAAGCATTTATGCTATTTATAATAGGCGATAAGTAAGTGCCGTGAAGGTTAATGGGTAAACAAGTCAAAGAAAATGTGTTTCGTTGAAGGTTGTCAATTTGGGATAAAATACGGTCCGAGCTATAATACCCGGTATTTATGTACTAGTGCCATACAAGGTACCACATGACTATGATAGTAGGGTACATAAAGTGATTAAAAGTGAGTAGTATTTTAAGTAATTTGGAATAATTCTTAATTCTATGGATAATTGTGTAATTAATGATTTATGGTGGGGGATTTGCTAATTAATTATAAATTTTGGATAAGCTTACTCCCCTCCCCCAACGTGGCAGCAAACTATCCCAAATTAGTGACTCTTAAACTCATGTAACAAGGTGGCACCTTTAGGGAAAGTTAGTGGCCAAGTCACCATCCAAAGTGGGGCCCGCAACCTACAATTTAAAGAAACCTTATTATCTCATTAAAGTTTGATGCTAGGTTTACTAATTAATGGTTGAAAGCTTCAGCAAGAAAAATTCATACGAGACTTCTTAGCATAATAGCAACGGGATTTTGAAATTCTAAGGAAGCCCGGTATAACCTTTCTCAAGAATATCATACGGATATTTCCTTACTTTGATCTTGCCATCACGTATTTTGTCGCGATTGTCGTGTGTTAGAAAAGTTGTCAAGAGAACCGGCTCAGGTATGTTAAAGCAATCCCTTCTTTCTTTTTGGCAAACTTCATATGATACAAACGAAACGAGCAAACACGCAACTTTCATAAATGCCTCTATTCATAGAAGCACTAGGGGTGCTTATCTTCTTGATTCACCATGTGAATTATTATTATATATTCTGTTCATGAGTCTCAGAAAAATACGTAGTTGATAAAGTTTATCCGAAAGGCATATTGATCTTATGACATTCCGAGAAATCTTATTAACGTATTTCTTATGTATTTCATTCATTTATACATGTACATTGACCCATGACCAGATGGCATTATATACACGTATATTATATGTATATGGGATATGGGAAAAGGTTACGGCGTTATATACGCACCGCCACCTGATCACTGGTATATGTTGATGATTTTGTCCACAGTGGCCGAGATAATATGATGGGATGCCCTCAGAGGCTTGATGACGTTATGGACACCTATACCTATGCATGATATGACATTTATACGCACATGCATGACATTATAAATGTTTCAGGATTCACAAAGTTATTTAGACTCACGGGTGGAATTCTTTACTCCATGTTTCATCTAGGTCTTTATGTACTGATTTTCTTGCCTTACATACTCGGTACCTGGGGACGCTGCATTTCATGCCCACAGGTGCAGGTAGACAGGCTGACGGTCCCCCTTTTTAGGATCTTTGATCAGCGAGAGTTGGTGTGCTCCACTTGATCCGGAGATGTTACTAGTTTTGGTATGTAGATATGGGTACGACGGGCCCAGTCCCATCCTTTATACAGTTGTACACTCTAGTAGAGGTCTATAGACAGTTATGTATAGTTGGATAGTATGTGTCCTTGTCGGCTTCCAGTCTTGGACATGTAGTTGTCTATAGTAGCCTTGCCGGCTCGCCCTACCGTATTTCGCATGTATATGTATATATGTCTTTTGGACATGTTTTCCTCACGTATGTCATTCACGTAATTCAGCAGTTTATTGACATATGCTATTCATGACCTACCCTTAATTCATGTTTATATCGTAAATACATGCTTAGGGGTGTTCGATAGGTAGGACTTAGGCACTCGTTATGGCCCATCAGTTTGGGTCGAGACATAAGTGGTATCAGAGCAGTTCTGTCCTAGGGTTGTCTACAGACCGTGTCTAGTAGAGTCTTGTTTATGAGTATGTTGTGTACCACATGTCACGACCCAAACTGATGGGCCGCGATGGGCACCCGGTACCTTACTCAACCGAGTACCAACATTACGTATCTTTCTTAGTACTCTTTATGAGATAACAAGAGTAAACATAAGGGAATACTCAATATAAGATGACCCAATCTGATGTAGAAACTCATTCCTGTGACATACGGGCCTATAAGGCAAATGTGATTCATTATATACTTAAAACATAGGCCGACAAGGACATACAATTATCCGTATACATGACATATGTCTACAAGACTCTAAGAGTACATAAATATCATAAAGGTTGGGACAGAGCCCCACCATACGAATCAACACATGTCCTAATCATACTGACCAAATAGCAACTCCGGAGCAAATAGAGCTTACCAACACCTTCCGATGAGCTGATAGCCTACTTGGAGGACTCTCGACCTGTCTATAGGGACCTGCGGGCATGAAACGCAGCGTCCCCAAGAAAATGGAACGTCAGTGCAAATAATGTACCGAGTATGTAAGGAATGAAAATCAGTAAATAATAGACATAAGATAAACATAGAGTAAAAGACTCGACATGTAAGTCTGAGTAACTCTGTAAATCATGAAATACTTATAGTGTCATTCATATGCGTATGAATGTCATGTCGTGCATAGTTACATGTGTCCATAACATTATCAAGCCTCTGAGGGCATCCTATCATATCATCTCGGCCACTGTGGGAAAAATTATCAACGTATACCAGTTGATCAGGTGGTGGTGCATATATAACGTCGTAACCTTTTATCATATCCCATATATATATATAACGCCATCTAGTCATAGGTCAATGTACATGTATAAATGAATGCAATGCATGGGAAGTACGTCAATAAAATCTATAAACTTTATCAACTTACGTATTGTCTGAGTCCCATGAACAGAAGATATAATAATAATTCACATGGGGAATCTATTAATAATATAGACACCCCTAATACTTCTATGAGTAGAGTCATTTATGAAAATTGTGCGTTTACTCATTTCGTTTGTATCGTATGGATCATGCAAAAAAGAAAGAAGGGATAGCCTTAACATACCTTAGCCGATTCTCTTGAAGATCCCTCTAACACACGTCAATTGCGACAACATGTAACAGCGGATCGAAGTAGGGGAAAATCGGTATGATATTCCTGAGAAAGAATGCATCGTACTCACTTAGAATCGCAAAATCTGTATGATACTATCTCTCTTGTACCTCTGATATTAAGAGTGATTCTGCAATGTTCTCAATCATGATGTCTATAATTTTCTGGGTCCAATAATCAGACTCCTAATTTACTTCATTGATGTAACTTTTTAGTTTCCTCTTCCTTCTGATCAGCCTTTATGTAGGCTTAAGCTATCTTCCGATCTGCGGCTCATGGTAGTAGTTATTACTTTAGCCTTTCATGTGCGCTATGGAATATCCATGATACAATCTTATGACAATTCAATCCTTTGTCTATGCTCTGGGCTCAATTCCTTCTTTTAAGTTATACCGGAGTCTTCTACGGCTGTATGAATGTCAATATATAGCATGGATAATACTCCGAAATTTTAAGTGAGTTCATAACGTAACTAACTCTAGATCATTGATCAAATACTTCCTTTTGTTCCATCTCAGCTTTCTTTAAACATAAGCAATTACTTTTCCTGGTCGTTCTACCGCTTATTGCATGAATACTTGGCTTATCTTAGTGCCCACACATATTGGAATTCCGTACAACCCATATGATCTTGAATATCACCTTTTGATTTTTTCTTTCTTCCTCCCGTTCATAGCCATGATAGGGGCCACTTTCTTATGGAGTACATACAATGCCGTTATGAGACTGTTGTTACAAGACCATTTCTTCTTCAACCTACTATGTTTAGGTTGAAGCCTTCTTCCTTATTTCCTCAGCTACTCTTTCATTGTAGTACTTAGGGAGGACCTTATGACTCTTGTAAAGCCTCGAGCTTATTACATCGCATTCCTGATAGAATTTTTGATGTCCTTCCTCGCCTATAATTATCTGTAGTTACTTACCTCCACGCCCCTGTACTTGTAGGGTTGCTTCTAAACTTGATATTTTGACAGTCTTCCCCGGTGGCATTCTCTTTTATTTTCGTAATGCTCGTACGGTACCTTTAACTACCCCAACTCCTATCTGAATATTTCTCAAGGATTCACGATGTCATATCTGCGAGACAGAATTCCCTATGTTAGGGTTCACTATATTCGTCTTGCATAATCTGTTGATTTGTCTGTGTCCTCTTGTTTAGCCATAACTAGGTTCTTCCTGAATCAACTACTAACTACTCGTTGGCCCATTCTCATATCAATATTCGGCGTAATCTTTCTTGGGTTATTTCCTTTCTCTTAACTTACGTCATGCACTGGTTCCTTATCTATCAATAACATCTCGGGTAGGAACCCTTATTTCCTCTCTTTGACGTCGTGCTTGCATAATCTTCTGGAATCATAGCATATCTGTAGGATTTGAATGAGTGCGATCTCATCCCTTTCTCATTTTTTTTCTCATTCTTCTTTACCATTCCGTAGTTACTAGAACCATTTAATTCTGACTTAATGCCATATCACTTTATATTCCCCCCCCCCTAGGGGAGTACTAAGATTTAGTGTTACGACGAGCTACCTATAGATGTTTTATCTTTTCAACTTTGGCGTCTTTTCACATCATCGATGACCTTTAATCGCCTTGCGATAATCCTTCTGTACCAAGGATAACAAAATTCCTTACTCACGAGGGAGACACCTAGTGTAACTGGAACACATAGTCCCTTAAGCTTGACTTTGCTCACATTGCTTGCGTTAGGGAAGCGTCTTCCTGAATGACCTTTAAAGATTATTCTTCTGTCGTCCATTCTATTATCGTCAGAACACAATCTCTGAAATTCTCATGATACACACTATTATCAAATCACTCAGTTCCTAATTCATGTTTAGTTTATCTTGTTCACCAGCCTATACTAATTTCTATTACTCTGGGGTCTAACTTTTCCTTTTGGTAATCGCGTTAGAGTTACGAACTTATTTCTCGAAATGAGGATATAACTACATGGACTATAATCTTTTGTTGTCTTAAGGCCTGTCACCTCTCGTAGCTTCCCTCACTTGACTATAGACTCTGTAATACTGTCATCTTTTTTATCTACCGTTGTCATACATGTATCACATCTTACTCATAATGCTTCATTAACTCTCTTCGTATTTCCCGCTAACATTTCTATCTATCACTTTATTCTGAAAACTTCAACAAGATATTCTTTTACTCTTAGCTCCCCTTGCTCCATCCACTGGCTCTTAAGGTTGCCTAACATTATCTCTCTACTAGGGACGATAGCCACACTAAGGTAATATTTATCCCTTCCAGGATTCCAGTGCCTATCTTTGTAGTACTCATATCTAGCTGTACTATTTTAGAGTACACCATCTGGGTGTCTCACAAGGAGATCTATTAGCACATTTGCAATATCCTTTAGAAATGTCAACTAACGCAAACAATCCATCCATCATTTTGGGTTACTCTAACCCAGCAGGATCCTGATATCCCTTCCTTCTCTTAAACTACACCTGTCAGCCCCTATAGGGCATAACTGGAATTGGTGTGATCCATTGTATATATCTTTGTCACTATTGAAAGTAACTCAGAATGCTTATATTTCTCTACTTGAATTGTAAATATTGTTAACCTTCATTAACTGGGTAACTCGTACCCTTCTTCACCTTACTTCTTTTGCATGCTGAAACTTGTGTCTACCTTCCGATTCTCTTATTCCTTTTTACGGTAAGAGTGGATCGATATTATTGCCTTAGAGATCCTTATCAAGAAGCTTACACATCTTAGTACACACATGATCTGCTGGAGACCTTTCATTTACTCATCATAAGCATGATGCAAAATTGAGTTCCTCTGACTCAACTCTTCCATAGCCGCATTCAATACCTTACCAACTATCTTTCTCGACATAGGTATCGTCGTATTATGAATAAGATAGAGTTTAGGAAATTGAGTTCTTACAACTGAGCTCTACCACACGATCTAGAGTAAGAAGAAAGAGTGACAGTCCTAAATATCATGTAGCCTTTTACTTATAAGTGTGGTGGATGACACACCCATAAACAAGACTCTACTAGACACGTCTTGTAGACTCCCTAGGACAGAACTGCTCTGATACCACTTTTGTCACGACCCAAACCGATGGGCTGCGACGGGCACCCTGTACCTTACTCAACCGAGTACCAACATTATGTATCTTTCTTATTACACCATTATAGGTAAGTGGGTCAGAAGGGGCTTCATGAGATAACCAGAGTAAACATAAGGGAATACTCAATATAAGATGACCCAATCTGATATAGAAACTCATACATGTGACATACAGGCCTATAAGGCCAATGTGATTCATTATAGACTTAAACAAAGGCCGACAAGGCCATACAAGTATCCGTATACATGACATCTATCTACAAGCCTCTAAGAGTACATAAATATCATAAAGGTCGGGACAGAGCCCCGCCATACCAATCAACACATGTCCTAATCATACTTACCAAATAGCAACTACGGAGCAAATGGAGCGCACCAACACCTTCTGCTGAGTTGAAAGCCTACTTGGAGGACTCTCGACCTGTCTATCGGGACCTGCGGGCATGAAACACAACGTCCATAAGCAAAAGGGACGTCAGTACAAATAATGTATCGAGTATGTAAGGAATGAAAATCAATAAATAATAGGCATGAGAGAAATATGGAGTAAAAGACTCGACACGTAAGTCTGAGTAACTCTGTAAATCATGAAATACTTATAATGTCATGAATATGCGTATGAATGTCATGTCGTGTATAGGTACATGTGTTCATAACATCATCAAGCCTCTGAGGGCATCCCATCATATCATCTCAGCCACTGTGGGCAAAATCATCAACGTATACCAGCTAATCAGGTGGTGTGATAACGACAAGGTCGGGAATCCAAACTAGAGTAAGAATTTGAAAAGTAAATGCAAAAGCAATAACAATAAGGAATTGAGCAACTAGAACTAAAGGGCAGAAAATAAAGGATATGGGAAAATTCAAAGAAAGAATTCCAAGAACTTCCAAGAACGCGAGTTCTATAGCCTTGACAAGATCAAAGCAATAACGTCTTGATTTATTAAAGAAATCAAACTCCTTTACTTAAAAGCAAATCAAAACAATAGATTCGGATATTGACCGCTTTACGAGTAACTTGAGACAACAATTAATAACTAGTATTAATCGCCTTCTAAGAATACCACAAAGGAATTAAAGATATCACAATAGAAAAGTAATCTTATTACCTTGAACTATGAACAAGTAAAGGTTGAAAGATAAATCTTAAAGCACAAGTAACAAAGGTTCAAAAGAACTCTCAAAGT
>AWOL01S0004520.1:63583-75212 GCA_000715115.1 Nicotiana otophora | reverse complement strand
AAATACCCGATATTTATGGACTAGTGCCATACAAGGTACCACATGACCATAATAGTAAGGTGTACAAAGGGTATTAAAAGTGAGTAGTATTTTAAGTAGTTGTAGATAATTCCTAATTATAAGAATTATTGGATAATGGGAGATTAACAATTAAGTAAGAGGATTAATGGTTAATTATTGGATAAGGATATCCTCCCAAAACGTGGCAGCAACATAAGAGTCTTTAAGTGACTCTTAGATAACCTTGCTAGGTGTCACTTTGAAAGAAATTCCTGGCTAAGCCATAAAAAGTTCTAAATTCACAAAGTATGTGAAAATGGTAACGTTCTTCAATAATAAGCCTTAGAAGATTTCTCCAATTCAAGAAAGCCACAAATCCATTTCTATGTGCATTCAAAAACGTGAGTGTTTGTACATTACAAACATTTGTCACAAACGTAAGTCTTATGCAAGACAGGATCTTCAAGCAATTCTTACAAGATTTCAACCAAACTTCTTGCAACCAAACAATTCCAACGAGAATTGTTAGAACCGTAGCAACATAAAATTTTGTGGTTCTAAAGGAGTATGGTGCAACCTTTTCCAAGAATATCATACGGATTTTCCCTACTCTAGATATGTTAAGGCTATCCCTTCTTTCTTTTGGCATGGTCCAAATGATACAAATGAAACGAGTAAAATACGCAACTTTCATAAATGACTCTATTCATAGAAATACTAGGGGTGTCTATATTCTTGATTCCCCATATGAATTATTATTATATCTTCTGTTCATGGGTCACAGAAAAATATGTATTGATAAAGTTTATACGACAGGCATAATATTTTTATGACAATTCGAGAAATCTTATTAACGTATTTCTTATGCATTTCATGCATTTATACATGTACACTGACCCATGACCAGATGACGTTATATATGCGTATATATGTATATATATGTATATGGGATATGGGAAAAGATTATGGTGTTATATACGCATCACCACCTAATCAGCTAGTATACGTTGATGATTTTGTCCCCAGTGGCCGAAATGATATGATGGAATGCCCTAAGAGGCCTGATGATGTTATGAAACATGTACTTATGCATGACATGACATTCATATGCATATGCATGACACTATAATTATTTTATGATTTACAGAGTTTTCCATACTTACAGGTTGAGTCATTTATTCTATATTTCTTCCATGTCTGTTATGTACTTATTTATGTGCCTTACATACTCGCTACATTATTCGTACTGACGTTACTTTTGCCTGGAGATGCTGCGTTTCATGCTCGCAGGTTCTGATAGACAGGTCAAGAGTCCTCCAAGTAGGCCATCAGATCAACGGAAGATGTTGATGCGCTCCATTTGCTCCGGAGTTGCTTGTTTGGTCAGTATGATTTAGACGTGTATTGTTTGGTATGGTGGGGCCCTGCCCTAGCCTTTGTGATAAGTATGTACTCTTAGAGGCTTGTAGACAGATGTCATGTATACGAATGCTTGTATGGCCTTGCCGGCCCATGTCTTGAGTTTACAAATGATCATGTTGGCTTTATAGGCCCGTATATCACATGTATAAGTTTTTATATCAGGTTGGGGTCATCCTATATTGAGTATTCCTCTATGTTTATTCTGGTTAGCCCATGACAGTCCGTTTGGCCTATTTTCCAACGAAAATACAATAAGAAGATATATTATGTTGGTACTCGGTTAAGTAAGGTACCTGGTTCTCGTTGCGGCCCATAGGTTTGGGGTGTGACACCAATGGCGCCAATGAAATTAAATGATATGAGATAGGTTATGAAATGAGCCCTGATTCAACTGATCCAAATTGATTTCAAAAATAGATTTTCCTAAAAGCTTATGTCCTTAATACATGCCCAATGTGGATGTTTTAATTAATGCTATGCTTTGTATGTATTTCCAATGCGTTTTAAGCCCTTACATATTCATGAGTTGAAATTGTGCATTTTCGTTTTTGAGAAAAGTATTTCAAGAATAAATGTTGTGTCACTCGTTTATGAGTTTAACTTGTGCTTCGATTGCAAATCATCCTGCTCCATTTCTTTGAAAAGCAAACTATTGTGTTTAAAGCCTTCATTACTAATGAACTTAAAGTGTGAAATATGAAATACGGCCATCGTGCCATGAAAGATGAATCATATGTCTGGCCAAGCGAGCCAATGAAATAATGATGTTGTGAGTGGTTGAAAGTACTAATGAAGCTATATATGGTGTGAAAGGTTATGAGGTGAATGTATTTGTATTTCTATTTCCTTTGTATGCAAAACAAAAATATTTTTGGGAATATCGTTAGTCACCGAGGAAGGGTAGGTTGAAATAAACTAACCACGAAACTACACGTGCCGATGTAGGAGTGGATTGTGATTATTCCCCTTATTTGTGATGAGATTGATGTGATAAAATTATTCTCCTTATCTGAGATGAGAGGATTATTAGCGAATGGTGATGTTGATCCACATGACATTATGGTGAGACGGCGTAGCCGATCAGGTCGAGATCAGACGCCATGCCGCACGTATGGTGGTGATTGTGATTAATGATTGTGATTGAGATAGTGATTGTGAATGTGGTTGATGTCTTCGGATGAGATGTCCTAGCCGATCAGGCCGTGATCAGACTCCGTGCTAAATTCGTGATTGCATATCAATACTGAGATAGTGATTGTTATTGTGGTTGATGTCATCGGATGAGATGGCCGAGCCGATCGGGCCGTGATCATACTCCGTGCTAAATTCACGATGGTACATCGGTACTAAAGGTCTCCCAACCAAAAATAATAAAATCTTCATGTTTTGATTATCATCTCCACATTATTATCTTCGTATTTTAAAAAATGTTATGTTTTAACTTGGTATTTGGATATAATCTATCATTGCTTGTGGTTTCCATGGTTTTCCCTTTCTTATATTGGCATTCTATTTTGAAAGAGGACATTTAGCTTTACATACTAGTACTATTATATATGTACTAACATCCATTTTTTTTGGGGCGCTGCATCTTCAATGGATGCAAGTGGTTCATCAGCGGGCATCTTTAGTCCTCGTTATCAGTTATTCTATATTGAATAGGTTTTGGTGAGCCGTACTCTATTCCAGGACTTATGTCACTTGATGTCGTACTTTGTGTTTTGAGGTACAGAGGGGGCCTTGTCGCCGGCACTTCCATACTACTCTTCTGCTGTACTTAGAGTCTCCTTAGACATATTGTGGGTTGTACATTGGTGTTGGGAAAGTCAAAACCAGAAATGGTTTATTTGTACCGCATGTTCCACTTCAAACTATGAATGGGTAATATATTTGGGGAATTATAAATCAAGCTACTAATGGTAATGGAATTGGTGTTGATTATGAAATCCTCGTAATGTTTAAACAATTGAATAGATATCCACTCTATTCATAGGCAAGGTCGGGTAGAAAGTATCTAACAAACTTTCTTGACCGGGTTATCTCGGCTTAGCGCCAGTCGCGCTCCCCGAGGATGGGGCATGATAAACTTTGTATCAGGGCCTAAGGTTTTAAAGTATCCTAGGATGTCTCGAAGCCATGTCTAGTAGAGCCCTTCTTATCGGTGTGTTGTCGACCATATATATAATTAGGAGGCTACTTGGTCATTTAGGAATGTCACCCTTCTCTGATACTCCAGATCGTGCGGTAGAGCTAGAGGTAGGAAGTTAATTTTCTCTTCATGTCTCNAATAATGATGTTGTGAGTGGTTGAAAGTACTAATGAAGCTATATATGGTGTGAAAGGTTATGAGGTGAATGCATTTGTATTTCTATTTCCTTTGTATGCAAAACAAAAATATTTTTGGGAGTATCGTTAGTCACCGAGGAAGGGTAGGTTGAAATAAACTAACCACGAAACTACACGTGCCGATGTAGGAGTGGATTGTGATTATTCCCCTTATTTGTGATGAGATTGATGTGATAAAATTATTCCCCTTATCTGAGATGAGAGGATTATTAGCGAATGGTGATGTTGATCCACACGACATTATGGTGAGATGGCCTAGTCGATCAGGTCGAGGTCAGACGCCATGCCGCACATATGGTGGTGATTGTGATTAATGATTTTGATTGAGATAGTGATTGTGAATGTGGTTGATGTCTTCGGATGAGACGGCCTAGCCGATCAGGCCGTGATCAGACTCCGTGCTAAATTCGCGATGGTATATCGGTACTGAGATAGTGATTGTTATTGTGGTTGATGTCATCGGATGAGATGGCCGAGCCGATCGGGCCGTGATCATACTCCGTGCTAAATTCACGGTGGTACATCGGTACTAAAGGTCTCCCAACCAAAAATAATAAAATCTTCATGTTTTGATTATCATCTCCACATTATTATCTTCGTATTTTAAAAAATGTTATGTTTTAACTTGGTATTTGGATATAATCTATCATTGCTTGTGGTTTCCATGGTTTTTCCTTTCTTATATTGGCATTCTATTTTGAAAGAGGACATTTATCTTTACATACTAGTACTATTATATATGTACTAACGTCCATTTTTTTGGGGGCACTGCATCTTCAATGGATGCAAGTGGTTCATCAGCGGGCATCTTTAGTCCTCGTTATCAGTTATTCTATATTGAATAGGTTTTGGTGAGCCGTACTCTATTCCAGACCTTATGTCACTTGATGTCGTACTTTGTGTTTTGAGGTACAGAGGGGGCCTTGTCGCCGGCACTTCCATACTACTCTTCTTTGTACTTAGAGTCTCCTTAGACATATTGTGGGTTGTACATTGCTGTTGGGAAAGTCAAAAACAGAAATGGTTTATTTGTACCACATGTTCCACTTCAAACTACTAATGGTAATGGAATGGGTGTTGATTATGAAATCCTCGTAATGTTTAAACAATTGAATACATCTCCACTCTATTCATAGGCAAGGTCGGGTAGAAAGTATCTAACAAACTTTCTTGACCGGGTTATCTCGGCTTAGCGCCAGTCGCGCTCCCCGAGGATGGGGCATGATAAACTTGGTATCAGCGCCTAAGGTTTTAAAGTATCCTAGGATGTCTCGAAGCCATATCTAGTAGAGCCCTTCTTATCGGTGTGTTGTCGACCATATCTATAATTAGGAGGCTACTTGGGCATTTAGGAATGTCACCTTTCTCTGATACTCCAGATCGTGCGGTAGAGCTAGAGGTAGGAACTTAATTTTCTCTTCATGTGTCATTGAGGTAGGAAGTTAATTTTCTCTTCATGTCTCATTTTCAAGATGAGTAACCCACGGGTTCGAGGCAGTAAGGAGGGATTGAAAGAACTAGTTGTTAGGGAAAGTGCCCTTGTTCCTATTAATGTTACCACGCCACTGAATCATGGGGTGAGGGGACCCAAGAAATGAGAGAGGATGTTTGGAAACAATAATTTAGAATGTTTGATTTGTAAGATGCAACACTTGGGTTTATGTTGGATGACTCTTGAAATATGTTATGGTTGTGGAAATAGGGGGCACAAGAAGAACAAATGCCCTAGCTTAGGGACACCCATCCTGGTCTGCATGATGTATGGGAAGGAACATATGGCATCGTGTTGTGAGTATGCTGAAGAGCGTGTTAGGGGTGGCAGGCCTAGGAAATTCTAAGGGCCCACACAGCAAACAGTTATAGAGATTGTTACTCCAACGTGAAGGCCTGGAGGAAGGATAAGGGGGAATCTTTTGATCTATGCAAAAATGATAAATATCAGGTCAGTGGGGCGAGTAAGTTTGACGGACATCATCCCCATTGCGTGAAGTGTAGGAGATACCATTCGGGGTATCTCACCAAGGTACCAATGTATGTGGAGTCGATGGTCATCACTTAAGGTACTGCCCTGTCAACCCAAAAGCACCAAATAAGTCACTCCTTAGTACATCATTATGAAGACTGCATAATTTTTCGTTGTTGTATATGTACATCCATATTGAAGAGCCTTCATAAACATGGTCTTAACAAGAAACCGAATCGCAAAACATTGCATGTACCTACTCTTTGAACGAGACATATTATTCTTGAAGCCACTTTACCACAAACTCTCTTGTTTACAACCTCTTGTGGAATTGAGCTCTACATTTATTTCCTTGAATTGAGTTATAATCGCAGGTTAACACTTCCTACTTTCTTCCCCAAATTCTCAACAAGAGACTATACGTGATGAATTTCTTATAGAACCTGTTGATTCAAATGGAAAACATCTGCTCACTTGTGCACGCACCATCATAATGTTTACCTACATGGTATTAAATCTAATGTAAAACAGCCTAGTGTTGAGATCCTTCTTGAGCCACTCTCTCTCTCTCTCTCTCTCTCTTTCCTATGTATGTGGCTCATATGGTTTGAACCATCAATTTACTCCCTTTGTGAACGTTATCATGCAATCTTTTCACTATCTAGTACCATGAGAGCATATATCAGCACCTATCATATGTGTACATGTCAATTGAAAGGGGTCACTTGTCCACATAATTTACCTCTGAAATTTGAGATTTTCACAAATTCATCATAGGAAGATTTTTTGTTTGCCCATCTCAGTATGACTTTCATGTCCACTTAGAGCATTCCGCAGTAAGTATCTCACATTTTTTATGCTAGTGTTATAGTTGCCCATGACGTGGCCTAGTATTGCAGTTTTAGAGTTATTATGGTAGAAACGTGTCTAGTTCATAACAAGTGTTCAATTTTTATTTACACCTCTACAACATATTCTGGCTGTGTTCCTTAATAAGTAAATTCATAGTGCTAGTTCCCAAAAATTGTTGGATAAACATGAGAGATCGCATCTTTCCATATATTGTTGTAACACTTCCTTTGTCATAAGGATCCTTGATTGGCTCTTTGTCAAGACCAAATACACTTTTGGGGTTATCATGCTTGTTTCTCATTTTTTTCCCCTCCTTTAGTAGCATAAGGTAGTTTTCAAGACATAAGCCCTGTGGAGAACTCATTATGAACATTCGCAAACCTCCATGATTATTTTATAGTGTCTCCCTGGGTTCCGTTATCTTTAAACACTCGGCTTCTAGGATCATTTACTATGCCATTGTCATGTGCGGAGAGTTTACCATCTTTAATATTCAACATCCCTAGGTGGCTAGGAGTTTTATTTCTCTTTCTCTCCGGAGCATCATATTAACCATTAACACCTCTCTAACCAATGTATGACTTAATCCCATTATTAGGATGTCCTAGATAAATGGTTTCACTCGTGTATGGTTAGATTTAATTAGCCTTACCGCAACCTTTCCCTCCCCACTTTAGGTGGATGTTTCCAATTCTGGCACATATCATGAGCATATTTATTTGAAAGACAAGTTTGTCGTATCTCTAGTCCTCTCATATAGGATCAACTATCAGGAAGGGCTAAGCTGTCAGAATGATAATAATCTCACAAGTGTTCAACTTTTATTTCAACCTCGTGGGCTTGTGGCATAGACTACTTGTGTAAAATAATGTTAAGAGCGTAACGCAACTTCAAATATTTTGAAACCCCTATCACATTATTGGTGCAAGAGTTTTCTTATTTCGAGTTAAACTGATTTTCCCTACACTCCAGGAGGTGACTGGTGTAACGTACTTGGCTATTTTGCCTTAAGGCTTATATTACTGAACAAGGCCCATATGGAATAAAACAATTGTTATTGTCCCTTTATTAACTCATCGTCTTCCAATAATAACGTATGCTAACGTATTTATCCTCCCGATCATGCCACCCATGTATCCCATGTCTAAAATGACTCATTTCATTTACATCTTAAGATCATGTACATGGTTCCAACATTTTCAATGCCTGCTAGGCAACTCTATACCTCATTTGTCGAATTAATGATGTCATCACAATGATTTGCCACGTCAGCGCTATTGGTAGTAACTTTCATATCCCTTAAGATATAACATCCTAAAATGCCCTACTCAGTACATTGGTCGATTCTTGAATAATTCCAGCTCAATCTCGAACCCCTTAGTTCCCCTTTGTGTTACAGCTATGGGTGTTGAAGGTTCAAACATGTGAAAGAAAAAGCAATATCTCATCATCAAACATATTGGGTAGGAAACGTTATGTTCATATTCATGCTAGCACATCTTAGAATAATTGTTGAAGGCCGCCTAAGGTTTAGTTTGGGTGTCGTACAGATTTATAGTTGAAGAAAGTGAACAGGTTATTATCAAGATTTTCTCCATGAATATATTGGGTGAATTGTTAAGGAAGGTAAAGTAGGCGTACTTCACATTGGGCCCTATGGAATCTTGAAGGAAATGGGTCTACCTATGAGTATGATATCCTCCATCGTTGTTCTCTATGCACATGGTGTTTCATGTGTCTACATCAAATAAGGTAGTTGGAAATCCTTTGTCTATCATTCCGGTGGAAGCTATTGAGGGTTAAGTTAATGGATAATTGGCCTGCGAGAGGAACCTAATTATCATCCTTGTTAGATACATTCGGCAGTTTAGATTACCTCTGTCAAGTGAGGTAATCTTAAAGAGAGGTACCTAATTGGCATTTGATTGATGATTCTTAAAAAGAAAGAGAAATTTGGGGTTTTTATCTAAACTTTTCTAAATTGAATTATTTAGTTTTGAACATCGATTCGTAGTCGGATTTGAGTGAAATTAGTATGGTTTGACTCGTATTCAAATGGGTTGTCATTATTTGATGTTTTGAGTTGCTTTTTGCTAGTTTTGATCCATTCAAAGGTTGATCTGTGTGAGATGATATTTCTAGAGTATTATTTGGCTTTCTCAATATTTGATTTTGCTTGTTAGAGGTAAGTAACATATCTAAACTTGTATTNTCTTATTTCGAGTTAAACTGATTTTCCCTACACTCCAGGAGGCGACTGGTGTAACGTACTTGGCTATTTCTCCTTAAGGCTTATATTGCTGAACAAGGCCCATATGGAATAAAACAATTGTTATTGTCCCTTTATTAACTCATCGTCTTTCAATAATAACATATGCTAACGTCTTTATCCTCCCGATCATGCCGCCCACGTATCCCATGTCTAAAATAACTCATTTCATTTACATCTTAAGATCATGTACATGGTTCCAATATTTTCAATGCCTACTAGGCAACTCTATACCTCATTTGTCGAATCAATGATGTCATCACAATGATTTCCCACGTCAGCGCTATTGGTAGTAACGTTCATATCCCTTAAGATATAACCTCCTAAAATGCCCTACTCAGCACATTGGTCGATTATTGAATAATTCCAGCTCAATCTCGAAACCCCTTGGTTCCCCTTTGTATTACACCTATGGTTGTTGAAGGTTCAAACATGTGAAAGAAAAAGCAATATCTCATCATCAAACATATTGGGTAGGAAACTTTATGGTCATATTCATGCTAGCACATCTTAGAATAATTGTTGAAGGCCGCCTAAGGTTTAGTTTGGGTGTCGTAGAGATTTATAGTTGAAGAAAGTGAACAGGTTATTATCAAGATTTTCTCCATGAATATATTGGGTGAATTGTTAAGGAAGGTAAAGTAGGCGTACTTCACATTGGGCCCTATGGAATCTTGAAGGAAATGGGTCTACCTATGAGTATGATATCCTCCATCGTTGTTCTCTATGCACATGGTGTTTCATGTGTCTACATCAAATAAGGTAGTTGGAAATCCTTTGTCTATCATTCCGGTGGAAGCTATTGAGGGTTAAGTTAATGGATAATTGGCCTGCGAGAGGAACCTAATTATCATCCTTGTTAGATACATTCGGCAGTTTAGATTACCTCTGTCAAGTGAGGTAATCTTAAAGAGAGGTACCTAATTGGCATTTGATTGATGATTCTTAAAAAGAAAGAGAAATTTGGGGGTGTTATCTAAACTTTTCTAAATTGAATTATTTAGTTTTGAACATCGATTCGTAGTCGGATTTGAGTGAAATTAGTATGGTTTGACTCGTATTCAAATGGGTTGTCATTATTTGATGTTTTGAGTTGCTTTTTGCTAGTTTTGATCCATTCAAAGGTTGATCTGTGTGAGATGATATTTCTAGAGTATTATTTGGCTTTCTCAATATTTGATTTTGCTTGTTAGAGGTAAGTAACATATCTAAACTTGTATTTGAGGGTAAATATCCCTGAGAACTATGATATTTGAGATGGGCTAAGGGTGACACACATCCTAGGTGATGGGTGCGTGTGCATACTCCGAGGTATTCGCGATCTATGTAGTTCTTAGGCTAATATGTGCCTTGTATTGCTATGGTGCTTCTTTGATATCATGTTTTCTCCATTTATATGGCTACATGATATATTATTCATGATATAATTCATATCCAGGCTATTTGCCTAACCGTTTGAGATATGATAGGGCTATTATTGCCATGTTGAGCTAGTTGCCTTGAGCCGTAGTCATACTGTACAGTCATGATAGTAACACCTGCATGTTATATCTTTCACTTTATGCACTTTAGATATGCTATCTCACTTGTTATGGTGTCATTGCATGTTATATAATTGGATCATGTTTCTGTGTGAATGTTGACATATGGAGACTTGAGCGGATTGTTGCCTGATGTGGGACGTAGAGTCGTGTTGTGAGTCAAGTTGGATCGGGGTTCATGCTGCAATAGTTATATTAATATTAAGGTTGCGCATGTGCTAGGCCCCACATTTGGCTAAGTGGCACTAATTTTGAGGCTACGCGTGCACCAGATCCTATGATTGGGCTATGTGATTTTGATTAGCGCTTGGTAGGATCCGCCCCTCCGGAGTTTGACATACCAGCAGTGGGCACAGGGACATTCATATTACACGTGGTTTGGTGAGAGACATTGATGCCAAGCACCCATCAGTGCTGAGTGATTGTGTGTGATTAAGTGGGGCATTTGAGCTAGGCACTTGGAGTGTCCTAAGAGTGTGTATTCGATTATATCACTATGAAATTATTACTTGGTATGTACATTTGACATATGGGCATAGAGATGCATATTCCTCACGCTAGACTGTAATAGGACATTTGATGACTTGGCATGTATATTGACATGTAGGCATGTAGATGTATTTACCTCATGCTAACTAGTAAATAAATAGGCTTATCTGTTGTTAAACGTGTGGAAAAATCACATTGCATGATAAACTCGTAGTTTTGTGACTCCATGAAAGATTTGGACTTTAACTATATCCTTGTAAAGAATGTTTATGTTTCCCGTATTTGTGATCGATCTAAATATGAAACAGTTAGTTATTTATTTTTAATGGCATTATGACATCCTGCATCGTTATTGATTACTGGTGTCGGACACTGACCTACTTCCGAGTGTGTCACTACTATCAACCCAACGTTAGGTTTGTTACTTATTGAGTACATGGGGTCGGTTGTACTCATACTACACTTCTACACCTTGCGTGTAGATCTTGGAGCTGATGTTGTTGCACCTGGTGGGAGCTGGCATTGAAGATGTACCCGTTGTTCAGACATGGCTACAATCTGTCCTTAGTAGTTTTAGATTTGAGTTCTATTTATGTATACTTCAAACATATATTGTAACTATGTTTCATACCAAATTTGTAAATCTAAAGTCTTAGTGGCTCGTGACTTGTACTACCATCCTAAATCTACTACGTAAATGAGTTGGAAGGTTACCTTCCATATACAACAAGTTCTACAACTAGAGAA
>AWOL01S0004520.1:48740-62525 GCA_000715115.1 Nicotiana otophora | reverse complement strand
AAAAGGCAGGGTAGCTAGGTAATTGTTGGATGTTATTTGGATAACCTAGCTGGGTGGGTTAGGTGCCATCACAACTAGATTGATTTTGGGTCGTGACAAGTTAGTATTAGAGCTCTAGGTTCATAGGCTCTACAAGTCATGGGGATAGATATGATGACGTCTATACCTATCTTCGGGAGGCTACATGGCATGTAGGAAACAAATTTCCATCTTTCTTTCCTTAGCATGCAATATTGATTCCATGGAGCGTATCTCTTTGAATTCCTTCCACTTATGAGCATCTTATATGAGCGCTTAGTATCAGTTGTGCATTGACGTCTTATGATTACATGGATGAGGTGCGAGATGTATTTTCTGTGTTTTGGTGATGGGCCAGTCTGAAGGACTTGAGGCTAGGTTCAAACTGCAGCTTGGGCTTGATGGGTTTGGTTGAGTAAGTATGTTCTTTTGTACTCGTATATCCAGTGGCGCCCCTAGGAGTGGGATTGATGGCTTAGTGAGTGGTTGGATAGTTATATGATGAGTATTATATGACTGAGGTCCATGCTTAGACAGTACTGATGTAACGAGAAGAGTTTGCTTGGGATGTGAAAGGACTATGGATGCTTGATTTCTATGTTTATATGTTGTACAATCTTGAGTTTTAAGTGTTTTGAGGTACCATTCACGTTGTTGATTTGTGGAATGAAGTAGATTCGTATGGCCTGTTGAAGTGGTCACGACCATGATGGGGTAGTATAGGGCTGCCAGTTTGAGGCTAAGCAGGTGGATCATCTCCTGCGGGATGTTCTGAGGCTGTTGTAAGATAGTATGGGCTTTTTGAATTGTGTAATGCATTGTAAAGTTGGTAGAAAATTCAGAACATGGAAATTATGCGGTCCATTATGCTCCCGCATATCAGTTTTGCTGACCATAGAACCATCGCGGATCAGACCAGGAGAAACTTAATTTTGAGGGTCTTTTCACGGGCCAATGTGCGACCGAATAACAGTTTTTGCGGACCCCATTTCAGTCCTATAACCAACATAAAAAAATTTGGAAGGAGATTCTGCGGTGCAGTGTGCAACTGCAGAATTGATCTGTGGACCGCAGAATCGTCGTAGACTGGAACAGTCCAACCCAAACTATTGGAGACCATTTCGTAGTCAAATTTGTGTGCCTCACATCCTTTATGCGACACATTCCGCAATCGCGGATTTGATTTGTGGGGGCATTTTTGAGAATTTCTTAACCCGGCTCTATTTTGTTATAAGCCTTAAGGGGGTCGTTTTGAGTGAGAATCAGCTCATTTTTAGAAGGGAAAAACACTCTATAGAGGGGGGGGGGGAGGTCGAACCATCCTACTCTTTAGTTCTTGCTCAATATTGAAGATTTAAGGAATCTACTCACTAGGTCTTCAACCAACCGGGCAAGTGCTCGCCCTTAAGATTTCATGTAATGTTTGNATGCAATGTTTTTAATGGGTTTAAGTATAGATTTTATCATTTTGGGGCTTATGGGATGGTGATCGGAAGCCATAAGCCCCCTATTTCAAAATTTGTTGTGTATGAGATGAATGTGAGGTGTGGTTCTTGATTTTGGTGTGTGTCATTGGGCATGAATGTATTGATGGAGGTGATATGGAGGTTGTTGAACTATCATAGGTAAATTGTTGTTTGAAATTGGTTGTGGGCCGAAGGAATTGCACAATAAAACCTTGTAGCTGAACTTGCATGCTATTTGTTTGATGAAATTCCTACACACGTAAACTATGAATACCTTACTAATAATGGTTCAATTTTATCATGTTTCAATATATTTAAGTTGCTAACATTAGCGAAATGTGGTAGTAACTTTAAGGAAAGCTTAATTGAGGTATGTTGGCTAAACACCTTCCGTAGAATCAAATTCCACAAACTCCTTATAAACTTGGAGCATGGTATGTTCAAGTTCCGATTTTTGATGTTCCGAATTTCTTCTAATGATTGATTTACCCAAATGCATATGTACTCAAATCATGTTGCAATTTCCCTTGTTATATTACTATCCTTTGGGAAAATGTTTCAAGTATGTTTATTGTATCTAATCCTAATGATTTGAATTCAAATTTCAATTGCAAATCACTATGCTCCCTTAGTGGAAAAAAGTCAATATGTTTAAGTGTCACGACCCAAAAACAAACCATTGTGATGGCGCCTATCATAGTACTAGGCAAGCCACTACTCAACTATCTTAACACAGTAAAAGCTTTGAAATTTTAGACGGAAGCAATTAATATTTAAGGAAACCTTTTTGGAACAGAAATAAACCAACTACATAGTATAATCTATCCCAAAATCGGGGAGTCAATGAGTACATGAGCGTCTATTCCAGGAACAGTCTAATACAATGTCTAGCGAATAAGAACTGAAATTTGATAAGATAATGATGGAGAGCCAAGGCCTGCGAATGCCATGCAGCTACCTCGATAGTCTCTGGGATCAGCTGCTCAAATATCAACGCCCGCTATGACCAGAAACACCTAGATCTGCACATNCACACGAAGTGCAGGGTGTAGCATGAGTACAACCAACTCAGTAAGTAACAATAATAAATAAGGAACTGAAAGATAGTGACGAGCTACACAATTATAGTTTGTTTTCAGTAATTTCACCAAGAAAGTAAACATGCTTTCAAATCCGACAATTTAAGTCAAATCAGTTTATACATTACCAAGTTCAAGTAAAACCGGATACAATATCTTCCAGGAGTTTCAAAACAGTGAGATATAGCAGCTAAGTGCTACAACAAATGAAAGCAAGTACAACCTCTCAGGGAAACAATCACTCAACCTTTCTCAATAGCTCAACTGTGGGCCTCTTCAAGAATCAACTCACGTAGCCCATTCACATTGGGCTACAAATCTGACCCTGCATCCTCAATACCCCATCATCCCCAATAGTCACATCTCTGGCATCACCGTGCTGAAATCTATCCTTGAGGACAACCAAATGAGGATCGTCATACCGGTGCTCTCTAATGAGATCAAATAAGGAAGATCAAGAAACCACACAAGCGAGTCCCGAATCTTCAATTGGTGATAACCAGGCCTCAAATCAATCTTGGAGAACACCCTCGCTAGTTGAAGCTGGTCAAATAGGTCATCAATGCGCGGAAAAGGATACTTGTTCTTGATTGTGACCTTGTTCAACTGCCTATAATCAATGCACATTCTCATAGTACCGTCCTTCTTCTTCACAAACAAAACAAATGCACCCAAAGGTGACATACTAGGCCTAATAAACCCCTTGTCAAGGAGTTCCTGAAGCTGCTTCTTCAGCTCCTTCAAGTCAGCTGGTGACATACAGTACGGAGGAATAGAAATGGGCAGAGTGCCCTGCTCCAAGCCAATGCCAAAGTCAATATCCATGTCAGGTGGCATGCCCGACAGGTCTGCAGGAAACACATCCGGGAAATCTCACACCACCAGAATAGAATCAATAGTAAGGGTCTCTACACTAATATCACTCACAGAGGATAAATAAAATAGACAACCCTTCTCAACCATTCGCTGAGACTTCATGTATGAAATCACTATACTGGGAAAATAGTCTAGAGAACCTCGCCACTCAATCCGTGGCAACCCCGGCATCGCCAAAGTCACGGTCATAGCGTTGAAAGCTAGAACAGCATGACATGGGGACAACCAGTCCATACCCAAGATCACATCAAAATCAACCATACTAAGCAATAATAGGTCAACTTTGGTCTCCAATCCTCCAATAGTCACTACACACGACCGGTATACCCAGTCCACAATAATAGTATTTCTTACTGGCATAGATACACGAACAAATGAAACGAGAGACTGGCGGGGCATATCCAGATACCGGGCAAAATACGATGACACATATGAATAAGTGGAACCGGGGTCAATAAATATAGAGGCATCCATGTGGAAGACTGAGACAATACCTGTGATCACTGAATCGGAAGCAACGGCTTCTGGTCTGACGGGAAGAGCATAGAATCGGGCCTGACCGCTACCTGATTGGCCTCCCCCTCTTGGTCGACCTCTAGCTGACTGGGCCCCACCCCGAGCTGGCTGAGCAGGTGGTGAAGTAACTGGTGCATAAGTCGTAGTCTAGCTCCTCTACTGAGTCGGACCTCCCGTAAGGTGAGGATAATATCTCCTCATATAGCCAACCTCTCCACACTCAAAGCAACTCCCCGGTGCTGGTGGTGGGGACTGGAGGGAGTCCCGAGCACTAGGATAACTTGTAGAAGGACCTAGCATAGACGAGCCCTGACCCGATGGAGCACGTAACGAAACTCTGAGCTGAGTGACCCTACTGATAACTGTGTGAACCATGGCCAGAGGATGCACCACGGTGAACTGGGCAAGTCATTTGAGCATGCCTGTAAGGACGACCCCTGCCGTGGTAGAACTGACCCCCAGAAGGAACACTGCTGAATCCACCCTATCCCCGAGGCCTCTTGGCCTCCCTCTCAACCCACTCTTAATTGCAGACCATCTTTATCTGACGGGCAATGTCGACAACCCCATCAAACGTAGCACCATACACCCTCTCTCTAGTCATTATCAATCGTAGCTGCAATGTGAGGCCATCAATGAACCTCTTTATCCTCTCCCTATCTATGGGAACCAACCAGACTACATGACGGGCCAACTCAGAAAACCTCATCTCATACTGCATCACAAACATATCACTCTAACAAAGCTGCTCGAACTGCCTGTGTAGCTCCTATCGGGTGCTGCGCCGACCAGCCTATGCCTCGCACAAGCCTCCCACCAATTGAAGGCAGCCCCAAACACCTAAAAAGTAGTGAACGCGACCCCACTAGTCTCCAGAATACCTGTTGTACGGAGAATCCTCTGACACTTGTCCAAGAAACTCTGGGAAGCATCCGCCTCTATACCACTGAAAGATGGAGGCTATAGTCTCCCAAACCTCCCCAATCTTTGTTGCTGATCATCAGACATAACAGGAACCACATGGGCCTGAGTAGCTGCAACCGGCTGGGATGGTAGTGCCCCCGGTATCTGAAGTCCATGTACTACCTGATTTGGAGTACAGGCAACAAGGGTAGGAGTACCTCCCCTGACCTGAGAAGTGGCAGGTGCGGCCTGAGCCGAAACCACCTGAGCAAGGCCGGTGCAAACTGTCAGAATCTGAGCTAAGGACTCTTGAAGGCCTGGAATCACAATGGGCACAGGCGCTTCCACAACTAGAACCTGCTCCTGAACTGGGGCAACTGGTATATCTGCAGGTACTGCCCTAGCTGTTGTTCGAGCTGACCTCCGCCCCTACCGCGGCCTCTACCGCGACCTTGGCCTCTCGCAGCCCTGACTGGTAGTACTGGTGGTTATCCACCCTGTCCAATAGTATGTGTCCTCACCATCTGTGAGAGAATAAAACAACTGAAGTTTAGTCACCAGAATCAATAGATTCGCACAATAAGAATTCAAGAATGTGGAGTTCCCAAAGGGTTGGACAGCCTCTCGAAGATGAGTACAGACGTCTCTGTAACAATCTGCAAGATTCTACTAAAACTACTCATGACTCATGACACCTGTGTAACCTAGGCTCTGATACAAACTTGTCACGACCCAAAAACCAATCGTCATGATGGCGTCTATCGTAGTACTAGGCAAGCCACTACTCAACTATCTTAACACAGTAAAAGCTTTGAAAGTTTAGATGGAAGCAATTAATATTTAAGAAAACCTTTTTGGAACAGAAATAAACCCGCTACACAATAAAAGCTATCCCAAAACTGGGGAGTCATTGAGTACATGAGCGTCTATACCAGGAACAGTCTAATACAATGTCTAAGGCATAAGAACTGAAATGCGATAAAGATAATGACGGAGAGCTAAGGCCTGCGAATGCCATGCAGCTACCTCGATAGTCTCCGGGATCAGCTGCTCAAATATCAATGCCCACTATGACCGGGAACACCTGGATCTGCACACGAAGTGCAGGGTGTAGCATGAGTACAACCAACTGAGTAAGTAACAATAATAAATATGGAATTGAAAGATAGTGACGAGCTACACAATTATAGTTTGTTTTCAGTAATCTTAGCAAGAAAGTAGACATGCTTTCAAATCCGTCAATTTAAGTCAAATCAGTTTGTACATTACCAAGTTCAAGTAAAACCGGATACAATATCTTCCAAGAGTTTTAAAATAGTGACATATAGCAGCTAAGTACAACAACAAATGAAAGCAAGTACAACCTCTTGGGGCAACAGTCACTCAACCTTTCTCAATAGCTCAATCACTCGGTTCTCATTTGTCAACACTCACACTCAATAGGTACCTGCACTCACTGGGGGTGTACAGACTCCGGAGGGGCTCCTTCAGCCCAAGCGCTATGTTGCTGCGGCGTGCAGCCCGATCCCATATAAATAGCCATGAGACCCATTATGGCGTGCAACCCGATCCATATATATATACATCCCTAAGGCTTGTTGTGGCATCCATATATACATATAGCTCACAGCTCGGCGCTTAGGCCCTAACTCAGTCACCAACCTCTCCAATCTCTCGGGCTCTCAAAAATCATAATAATCAGCCCAAACAAAGATTATATAATGTATCAGCAAGAAACAAGAAGAGACCGAGATATGATACACAAGTAAATCGTGACTGCGCAAAAAATAGCTATTAGCAATTAATTCAGCGAGTACATGACCTCTTTGCGTCCCAACAGTGTAATCACATACAGGGAGAGCATATAGCTAACACGTTATTTAACTTTATAGTTCCACGGAATGGACCAAGTCACAATATCTACGGTGCAAGCCCACACGCCCGTCACCTAGCATGTGCGTCACCACCAAACAATCATATAACAACAAAATCTGAGGTTTCATACCCTCAGGACCAGATTCAAAACTATTACTTACCTCAATCTGAGCCAAAACTCTACTCCAAAATGTCCTTGCCTAGAGAATCGGCCTTCAAACGTCCCGAATCTAGCCACAAGCAATACAATACAATCAATACGGCTAAAGGAATAAATTCCATAAGCAAAATACGAATTATAAGCCAAAATCCGAAATTGGTCAAAGCCTGACCCCGGGCCCGCGTCTCAAAATATGACAAAGATCACAAAACCTGTAAGCCCATTCACTCACGAGGCTAACCATACCAAATTTATTAAAATCTGATATCAAATGGCCATTCAATTCCCCAAAATTAACTCTCCAAATCCCTAGCCTCAAACCCCCAAATTTCACCTCAAAAACTCACCAACTAGGTGTAAAATCAGTGGGAAAACATAATCATTGAAGGAAAATGGACACAAGGATCTTACCTCAAGAATTCAACTTGAAAAGCCCTCTCCAAATCTCAAAAATCCGATCTCAAAATGTTGAAATGAAGCCAAAATCGCGAAACTATCATGTTTAAAAATTCTGCCCAGTCCCCTTTCGTACCTGCAGAAATTTTTCCGCATCTGTGGTCCTGCTTCTACGGTGAAAGCTCCACATGTGCGGAAGTCACTTAGCCCAACGTCCTCCGATTCCGTGAGCCTTGGATCGCATCTGCGCCTTTGTAGGTGCAGCAAATTCCATCGCACATGCGCTCCTGCCCTCACCTGCACTCGTCCGCCCGCTTCTGCGCCCATATGAACGCATTCGTAGCCTCTGCCCAAATCCTTCCTGGCCACTTCTGCCGTCCCTTTTCTCGCTTTTGCAAACTCACATTTGTGGTTCCCAATCCGTAGGTGCGATTACACCAGCAGTTGCAAAACCTCAGCAATTCTTGAACTTTAAACCTTGGTCCGTAACCACCCAAAAGCAACCCGAGGCCCCCAGGACCTCAACCAAACATACCAACAAGTCTTATATCCCAATACGAACTTAGTTGAACCCTCAAATCACCTTAAACAACATCAAAAATATTAGTTACACACGGATTCAAGCCTAATGAACTTGGAAATTTCCAAATTCTACAAACGACATCCAAACCTATCAAATCATGTCCGATTGACCTTCAACTTTGCACACAAGTCATAAATGACACCACGAACCTACTCCAACTTCCAGAAATCCAATCCGACCCCGATATCAAAAAGTCCACTCCCGATAAAACTTTTCAAAATTCTAACTTTCGCCATTCCAAGCCAAATTCTACTCCCGACCTCCAAATCACAATTCAGACACGCTCCTAACTCCAGAATCACCCAACGGAGCTAACTGAACTATCAAAATTCAAATCTGAGGTCGTTGACACATAAGTCGACATTCGGTCAACTTTTCCAACTTAATCCTTCAATTAAAATACTAAATATCTCAATTCACCCTGAATTCTCTACGAACCCGAACGAACTAACCCGATAACTCATAAAACAATAGTGAAGCACAAAATTGAGCGGAAAAGGGGAACGAGGCTACAACTCTCGAAATGGCCGGCCGGGTCGTTACATTAAGGTACTTATCATTTATGTATTCAAAGTCATGATTTCCAAAACGTTCTAGTTATTGATGTTTTTATGATGATCTTGAAAGTAAAGAAATAAACGTATGAGATATAAATGCGGTCACCGTGCCAAGAATGAAGTTTATTATATATGGCCAAGTGTGCCAACAGAATTTAATATTTAATGAAAGACTATGAGATGAATATGTATTACTTTTATATGTATATATAAAATATTTTTGGAAGTATCGTAAGGTCACCGAGGAAGATTGGGTTATAAATGCCCAAGCCTGAAACTACACATGCCATTGTAGGAGATAGTTGAGAGATAAATTTCCGTTATGATATGTTGAGATTATTCCCCTTGATTGGGATGAATGGATAGTTATCAAGGACCATGTCGACCCACATGATCTTGTGGTAAGACGTCCTAACCAATCGGGTGGAGATCGGACGCACATGGTGGTATTGTGTTATTAAGTGAACCCTTATACATTAGGGTGAGACGGATTAGCCAATCGTAGGGGATAGGACTCCATTCCATGTGCATGGTGGTGTGTCGGTACTAATGATCTCCCAACCTAAATTATTCATGCTTATTTGAAGGTTCACTTTGTTTTCACTTGATATTTAAATAGTCATGAGGTTATATGGAGCCGAGGTTAACTTTGGCATTCAATTCCATAAGATGGTATTTAGCTTTATATACTAGTAGTTTTCCATCTTATTTATCTTATTTAAATTATCCAAACATATTCCATATACTTTTGAAAATATAATTTTGTATTATTGTCCAATTTATAGAGTTCATATAAATAATTGTTATAATTTTAAAGCTTTTAAATGTGATTTCTTGTATTTACTAAATTATATTATTTATACCCACATGCATATTATGTAATATTGTACTTTATTTTATATAATTATATTTGTATCTTTATACTATTCATACATTATTTTCAATAATATCCTATACTCTACAAATAATTATATTTTATTGCATTATTTAAGTAAAAATAGTATTTTTATATTTTTTCAATATTTAATCATCATTTTTAGAATATTAAATTGCATAAAAATATTTTTATATTTATTAAGCTATTTTATTAATTTATTTTTACCTTAATTTTTATTTGTCTTAATTCAAGCCCAATTTATCCCTAATCCCATTTCCCTTCTCTGCCGCCCTCAATTACTCCCAACCCTTCTCTCTCCTCTGAAAACCCAAGCGGTCTCACCACTCGACACCTCTCCAATTTCGACTAGGGAATGAAATTTATCCACGATATACTTACCTTATTTGTAATATCTCGCTATTATGTACACATTTTTCCAATTACTTGAGTACCTGCATGGTGTTGGCAAGTTCTACCTTCATATCAGACCAAATCGACTTCAATCTTCGAGATTCAGACAATATTCCATCCATGTACACGAAAAAGGGTTGCTTTCTGACACCAAAAGGTCGATTTTTAAATGTTGAACCCTAACTAGGGTTTGAAATTCAGTTTCTTCCTTTATCGGTTACTTTAATGATCTCATATTATATTTTCTTTCATTGTTTATGTGTGTTTGATTTCCTTCCTTATTTGTTCGTCCGATTGAACAGTATATAATTCCTCCCTGGTTTCCCATTTAGGCAGACTTTGGAATCACTATTCTCCCTCTTTCACTCTTTTGTTCACTCTGTTACACTCTAATATATTTTAAAACTATTGGGTTCTTAGATGGCTGAAAGCCAAGGCCATCGGGATTAATTTATTAAATTCTTCCGAGGTGAGCACTGCTCGGTGCTCATTCGAAGCTGTTGTGAACTCTGACGCATTGGATTTGGGATTCTGTTGTTCTCTTTTTACTACTGCTAATTAAGTTGCTGCAGAAACTTAGTTTTCTCATTTACTTGCTCGGTAATTTGCAACTGGTGAGTGCCCTTGACTTTTGCAATTCCATTTATTCTTATGTTCATGTTCTGCATACCAATGTTATTTGAACTTCTGTGAGCCAACATAATTTCGATAATTTGTTACCTTTGTTTACAAACCTATTTGTCTTAAAGCTATTCTGGAATCCTATATTTTTGATCATCCAAGCTTGTGTAAATCCTAAACTTTAGGATCTGCTCATTGTGTATATTTAACTTGATTGATTACTTACCTTCTTAGGCTTGCTTAGTCTATTATGTTTATGTAAACCTGAATATTGTATTTATTGCCTATTATGAGTTCATCTCCATGCCCTAGTTTGGATTTTTATATTAAAACCTCTTGTGATGACCGACTGTTTACCCAGAATTTCCAATGTGCTAGGTGTCTCCTGTTTGAATGATTGTAAACTATACATATTAGTTTGTTTGTTTTAACTTCCATGATGAGGACTTTTGTTTGGCAGCAAAGGTTAATTGTGACCATGTCTTCTCTAAACTTCCATGTTGAGACATTGACGAACGCAAAAACACATAATTAAATTATGCTCGCTAATCAAAGATAGTATAGTATAAGATTGTATCCATAGAGATTGGATTTAACCAACATTCCCGTAGTTTCTGGCTTGATTATTATTAAGGAGAATGAACAGTTGAGATTTATATGATTAATAACTAAAATTAACTAAGAATATGAAGCTATTGACTAGTGAATATCGAGACAAGGTATAAGAAAATAAGGTTATCAGTCGGAGAAGATAGGGTTTCGACATGATAGGTGCAAAATAATTGTTCGGGATCTAACTCTAGATAATTCACTTCTAATGTTCAAGTGAGTCTCTCGAATTGTCATGCCCCAAACCCGGGAAGGCGTGGCCGGCACCCGGTGCCATATTTGGACCGAGTGTACCACTCTATAACTGTGAACTCTGGTGGGGTAACCCTCAGCCTACGCCGATGAGGCCATATTCTGAATCATCTAAAAATATCGCCTCTCATATGACGGATAAATATACCCAAAAGCTCATATATATATATATATATATAAAAAATTATATAGGGTGATGAGGCCTCCATGAACATCTACATATATACAAAATACAAAAGACTCGTCTACAAGCCTCTAGCGATAGCTGAACTGTATCAAAATCGGGATAGGGTCTCGACCTACCCATCAAACTAGTAGATATAAAATGGACTCCAAGGTCTAGACCTGGTAACTCTGAGGAAGTGAAGCTTACCACTCGAGCTGATGTTTGAATTTGTTTACTGGTAAGGTCTATCCAACTATCTATCAAGAACTACATGCATGAAATGCAGCATCCCCAGCAAAACAAACGTTAGTACAACATAATGTACCGGCAAGGAAACAAAATAACTGAAAGCTGAAGCTGAAACTGAAATGATAATATAATAACTGAAAGGAACAGGGAGTCAAAGATGATCTGAAGATGTGCTTACCCACTGATACTGTTTCAACTCTCTCAATATAGTAAGTAAAATAGTTGTCCGGACCTATAAGGCTCGATACATATAACTGCTTTGCCGTAGTAGGCTTGCTCATAGGCTCTCGGCGATACTAGGCTCTGTATCTCAGCCATTTGTGTCTCACTCATAGGCGCTCGACTACAATAAGCTCGGTATATAACTTACCATCTGATAAGAGGTTTCCCAATAGGGGCCTGCCCACCGATTATAGCTCGGTGGTGGTGAAAATACTGTAATACTGTATATATATAGATCTTCTATGTAAGGCCCCATAAAATGTTGCCTAGAACCCGGGGTTTCATGGTACCAGGGTGGGCTAATGTGTACCAGGATTGTAGAAAACGAGCTGTGGTAAGGACTATTTGGGTTGTACAATGCATAGTAGAGTTGGTAGAAGAATTTGCAGAAAATGACGATTCTGTGGTCCATTATGCTATAGCGGATCTTTCCACTGACCACGAAATGACCAAATAATGAACCAGAAGCAACTCAAATTTTAAAAACTAATTTTAGTGGCCACATAATGATTCTGTTGGCCGCATAATCATTATGCTATCATGTAATTGCATCGCGGAATGGACCAGACCCAACCCAGAATTTGAAAATAATTTTGTGGCCATTCTGCTATCATGAAAATAACGATTATGTTGTCTGCATAATCATTCTGCTATCATGAAATTGCATCGCAGAATTGACATACCATTTTGTGGCGATTCTGCTGGCCACATATTGATCCTCCTAGGCAGATATACATTCTGCTACCATATACACACACCACATAATTGACTTCGGGGGTTATTTTTGGAATTTTTTTTATCCGAGTCTATTTTGATATAAGGCCTTAGGGGGTCATTTTATAAGATATAACATTATGTTTTTTAGAGTGAGGGTATCAATCTATAGAGAGATGGAGAAGCTCTATCAAATTATACTCTCCAATTCTTGCTCAAATCTTGGGAATTCAAGAGGGAAACTCACAATACCCTCTACTTACAAGTTAAGACTTCATCCCTAGCTTTCATACAGTACTTTATAATGGGGTTTGGCAGCATGTTATCATGGTGGGGGTTGTGGGATGGTGACCAGAAGCCATAAGCCCTCAATCTCGAATTTGGGAGTATGTGAAGGCTAGGAAATGTGGTTTTGGTGGTTTGAAGCAAAGGGTTGGGCATGCATGTGACTAACGATGGTTGATGAGTGTTGTANTCATCCCTAGCTTTCATACACTGCTTTATAATGGGTTTTGGCAGCATGTTATCATGGTGGGGGTTGTGGGATGGTGACCAGAAGCCATAAGCCCTCAATCTCGAATTTGGGAGTATGTGAAGGCTAGGAAATGTGGTTTTGGTGGTTTGAAGCAAAGGGTTGGGCATGCATGTGACTAACGATGGTTGATGAGTGTTGTATGGATATTGTATGTTGGTTGGATGATTGAAAATTCATGGTGAGGGTAGAGGAATTTCTATTATAGGACCTTGTAATCTATTTCGCATATTAGGTCTTTAATGAAATGTTAGAATGGGCTAAATCTAAGAACACCTACCTAAGTACGGTTAAATTTGGTTATGTTTTTCTATAGATTGAGGTTGCTAGGAGTGTGGAACATTGTAGTAATCCAAGGAACGCTCAAGAAAGGTATGTTGGCAAAACTTCTCTCTTAGAATTGAATTTCATGACGTCCTCGTATGTTTCAAGTGTGGTTGGCTCAAGTTCCTACTTCCCATGTTCAACTTATCCCATATATGATTGTTCCAGAACAAATGAAATAAAATATATGGTAGAGCTAGGACAATTATTGTATAAGGTCTACCCAATGCTAGATGTAGAGGCACAATTTTACTATTCTAAATAAGATTGTGTTAAAAGATATGTACTGGAAATGTGTACCGAATGCTCCTATCATATTGTGCTCTCCTTCATAAATATTTCCAATGCGATTTGAGTTCTTACATACTCATGTGTTAAA
>AWOL01S0004520.1:18821-36851 GCA_000715115.1 Nicotiana otophora | reverse complement strand
GGAGTTAGTCAAATTTGGGGGATTGTGATGTGTGAAAAAGGAGATGAATTATGTTTGGTGTTTTGGGCGGACTCCACTCCTCATTCGAGGACGAATGATCCTAAGCGGGGGGAGAATGTAAGGCCCCGTAAAATGTTACATAGAACCCGGGGTTTCGTGGTGCCGAGGTGGGCTAATATGTTCCAAGATTGTAGAAAATGAGTCGCGGTACGAACCTTTTGGGTTGTATAATGCATAGTGGAGGTGGTAGAAGAATTTGTAGAAAATGACAATTCTGTGGTTCATTATGCTATAGAGGATCTTTTCCNTTTTGGGTTGTACAATGCATAGTGGAGGTGGTAGAAGAATTTGCAGAAAATGACAATTCTGTGGTCCATTATGCTATAGCGGATCTTTTCCACTGACCACATAATGAACCAGAAGCAACTCGAATTTTGAAAACTATTTTTGCTTGCCATATAATGATTCTTCTAGCCGCATAACTATTATGCTATTCCAAAATTGCATAGCGGAATAGACCAAACCCAACCCATAATTTGAAAATCATTTGGTGGTTGTTCTGCTTGCCGCATAATCATTCTGCTATCACGAAATTGCATCGCGGAAATGACATACAATTTTGTGGCCATCTTGCTTGCCACATATTAATTCTACTGGCCACATATCCGTTCTGCTACCACATAATTGCACCACATAATTGACTTCGGGTGTTATTTTTGGAAATTTTCTTATCCGACCCCATTTTGATACAAGGCCTTAGGGGGTCATTTTATAAGATATAACTTGATATTTGTAGAGTAAGGGTATCAATTTATAGAGTGAGGGAGAAGCTATATCAAATTATACCCTCCAGTTGTTGCTCAAATCTTGGGAATTCAAGAGGGAAACTCACAAGACCTTCTACTTACAAGGTAATACTTCATCCCTAGCTTTAATGCAATATTTGATAATGAGTTTAGGCAGTATGTTATCAGGGTGGGGGTTGTGGGATGGAGACCAGTAAAACCATAAGCCCTCAATCTCGAATCTGGGAGTATGTTAAGGCTAGGAAATATGATTTTGGTGGGTTTGAAGCAAATCGTTGGGCATGGATGTGACTAACGATGGTTGATGGGTGTTGTAGGGATATTGTATAATGGTTGGCTGATTGAAAATTCATGGTGAGGGTAGAGGTTTGTCTATTATGGGACCTTGTAATCGATTTCACATATTAGGTGTTTGATGAAATGTTAGAATGGGCTACATCTAAGAACACCTACCTAACTATGATTAAATTTGGTTATTTTTCTACTGATTGAGGTTTCTAGGAGTGTGGGACGTTGTAGTAATCCAAGGAAAGCTCAAGAAATGTATATTGGCTAAACTTCTCTTTTAGAATTGAATTCAATGACGTCCTAGTAAGTATCAAGTGTGGTTGGCTCAGGTTCTTAGTTAACATGTTCTGAGTCATCCCATATATGATTGTTCCAGAAGAAAAGAAAGAAAATATATAGTAGAGCTAGGACAGTTATTGTATGAGGTCTACCCAATGCTAGATGGAGAGGCACAATTGTACTATTCCGAATAAGCTTGTGTTAAAAGATATGTACTAGAAATATGTACCGAATGCTCCTATCGTATTGTGCTCTCCTTCATACATATTTCCAATGTGATTTGAGTTCATACATACTCATGTGTTGAAAATCTGTATTGCCCTCTTTGGGAAAAAGTATTTCAAGATTCAATGGTGTATTGCTCGTTTATGATTTTAACTTGTGCTTCAATTTCTAGTCATTTAGGTCCATACTTTGGAAAGAAATCTATTGTGTTTAAAGCCTTCATTGATAATGAACTTCAAGTGATGATTTCCGTAATACTCTATGTTAGTATGTTGATTTGACGGTAAAGAAATGGAAGTGCGAAATATGCATTACGGGCACCGTGCCTTGAATGGAGAATCATATGAATGTCGTTGAAAGTATTAATAAAACTATATATTTATATGATGTGAAAGGTCATGAGATGGACGTATTTGTATTGTTGTTTCCTTTGTGCGCAAAACAAAATATTTTTGGGAGTATCGGTATTCACCGAGGAAGGGTAGGTTGCAATAACCTAACCCGGAAACTACATGTGCCAGTGCAGGAGTGCATTGTGAATACACCTCCACCAGTACACATTGGGGTGAGGCGGTAGGGTAGCTTTGTGTATAGATTGTGATTGTGAATACACCTCCACCCGCACACATTGGGGTGAGGCGGCAGGGCCACTTTTTATATAAATTGATATTGTGAATACACCTCCATCCGCATACATTAGGGTGAGGCGGCAAGGCCGCTTTGTGTAGAAATTTTGATTGTGAATACACCTCCACCCGCACACATTGGGGTGAGGCGGCAGGGCCACTTTTTATATAAATTGATATTGTGAATACACCTCCATCCGCATACATTAGGGTGAGGCGGCAAGGCCGCTTTGTGTAGAAATTTTGATTGTGAATACACCTCCACCCGCACACATTGGGGTGAGGCGGCAGGGCCACTTTTTATATAAATTGATATTGTGAATACACCTCCATCCGCATACATTAGGGTGAGGCGGCAAGGCCGCTTTGTGTAGAAATTTTGATTGTGAATACACCTCCACCCGCACACATTGGGGTGAGGCGGCAGGGCCACTTTTTATATAAATTGAGATTGTGAATACACCTCCATCCGCATACATTAGGGTGAGGCGGCAAGGCCGCTTTGTGTAGAAATTTTGATTGTGAATACACCTCCACCCGCATATATTGTGGTGACGCGGCAGGGACGCTTTGTGTAGAGATTGTGATTGTTATTAACCTCCACCCGTACACATTTGAGTGAGGTGGCAGGTCCGCTTTGTGTATATCAAATGTCTTTAGGTGAGATGGCCTAGCCAATCGGGCCGTGATCGGACTCCATGCTAAAATCACGGTGGCATATCGGTACTAAAGATCTCCCAACCTAAAATAATACTACTTTCGTATTTTGAAAAGTTGTTATTTTTTAACTTGGCATTTGGATATCATTGGTTGTTGTTGCTGTTTCCATGGATTTCCCCTTTGTTATATTGGCATTATATTTTGAAAATGGACATTTCTCTTTACATACTAGTACTATTCCATATGTACTAATGTCCCTTTTGCCGGGGGCACTGCATCTTCAATGGATGCAAGTTGTTTGTTAGTGGCCGGTTTTGATCCTCGTTAGCAGTTACACTAGCTACTCAGCAGGTCTTGGTGAGCCTTACTATGTTCCGGGCCTTATGTCACTTGACATTGTTGTTTTTGTGTTTTAAGGTATAGCCGGGGCCTTGTCACCGGCACTTCCATTCTACTCTTCTGTTGTACTTAGAGGCTCCGTAGACAGGTTGTAGGTGGTGTTTGATGTTGGGAATGAAACTAGCAAGTGTTGGTATTTGGCAAACAGGTTTTTCATCATATCTATAAACTTATAATATTTTTGAAATCATAGATGAATATCCTTTGAGTAATGGAAAAAGAATGTTGAACACTTGACTCTTCTCATGTCTATCACTTGTACTAATTCTTATATTGTTAATTGGCAAGTTTTGGTAGAAGGCATCTAGCAAGCTTGCTTAACCATGGTATCTCGATTGAGCGTCGGTCGCGCTCCCCGAGGTCGGGGTATGATTCTCTACGCTCTTTAGAAAAGACAAAACCTACTGAATAGAAATTCCAAATAAGGTAGAACACTGTAACTTATGAGACTTGGATAATGTTAATAAATTCAGGAATACGAACTTCTCTTGTCTCCTTATCAAACACAAGATCATGCCAAAATGAAGGAAACATACTTTATCACAATATTTTCAATAACCACGTTGAACTCATCTATTCGCACCTTAATCTACAACAACGATAATAATACTATCATTAAGTTACGAAAGGTACAACTATCGCATAATGAACGACAAGCTTATTTTATATTAGAACGGGCAGCATCACCCCTATAATATTTACTTCCTCCAAGTTCAAGACAACACCAACAAAACAAGAACACAAAAATAACAACATATATACACCATTTTCCAACCTTATATCTATAACAAAATACTACAAAACATCCCAACACACCCCAATCTCTTCATACAGAAAACGACCATCGTAGTAGAGTCAAACAACCCTAAAATATTACGACGAACGACCAGCCCACCACCCTGCATTTATGTGGTTTTTATCCACACCATTTCTCCTCCGAAA
Organism: Nicotiana otophora; assembly: GCA_000715115.1. Taxonomy (NCBI): domain Eukaryota; kingdom Viridiplantae; phylum Streptophyta; class Magnoliopsida; order Solanales; family Solanaceae; genus Nicotiana; species Nicotiana otophora. Next base: position 32,626 of record AWOL01S0004520.1, on the reverse strand, counting down.
ATCCCTAAAATTGTGTCAAAACACGCAATCCAATAGCAACATGAGAGAACCCACAAAACAGTACACTACAACTTGAATAACTCGAACTCACGGCTTCTTATCACCGTCCAATGAGTTCTTACAATTATATGATGACTTTCCACACATTTCCAGCAGAAACAATGGATGTAATAGAGCAGTATACTTACCTTATTTGTTGAATATCTTAGCTCTTATCTTGGTTCTTCAAACCGTATGATTTCGTCCAACTAGAACTTGAAAATAAGAGAAAATCCATTAGGATTTGTTTTCAATTTTTAGGAGGATTGTTGTAGGGGCTTATGTCTGGTTTTTATGCCCTATTATCAGTGTGATATATGAATGAAATAGTCCCTTAAAAGGAATCTTTGGCCGACCCAAACTTGCACCTTTTTGGGCATATGTAGTCTTCACATTTAAGCAAGTAGGTGAGATGCCTACTTGTCACCTAGCAGTCTGCGCATTCTCACAAAAATGTATATATCGATCTACACTTATGTTGTATTGACAAACGGTTTCATGATTTAGAAAACAGACTCATAAATATTCAATTTGATGAGTGGATCACCCCGTAACTCTAAGTATAATGGGAGAAAATCTTAGTCACATTTGACCCAACTTGTGATGACTTTCTTCGTCTTTTGTTCCACAACTCGCTTGACTTCAAAACATATCACACGACTATGATAAGAATAAAATAACACATAACATAACCTCCTTATCATGTTAATCACCCTAGTCTCACCCAAAAATTATGTTTTATAATATTCCTAACTTGTCGACTTTTGACGAAACTTATTTTCTTCAATTCGTCTAGCTTTTAAGCCTTCTAGCACTCTTGGTACTTGGTATTCATGATCTTAAGTATTTGTAACCTCCAAGTTAACATGATTAAATTACTTTATCTACTTTCAAAAATGATCTCATTTCTTAGCTTACATCAATTGACTTACGACGTACATTTACGTATGAAAACATGGGGTGTGACATCATTCCCTCCTTAAGAACATTTGTCCTCGAATGTTGAATGATGCGCTTATCAGTCTCATAACCTATATCTCTTACAAATACTTTAGTACTGTCCTTGCCATCTAGGCAACTGTTCGGTGAATAAGTCAAAGGCCAGGGCATTCCCCACTTTATGCCTCTTTCTTGCACCACGACCTGGGGTCAGAATTCTTCCAATGTCGCAACTGTCACTACCTTCTATCATGCTGCCTGTACGACTCTGTCCTTCTATGCGCGTCTAAGCAGCTCTTCTCTCCTTTTTCCTCCAACTTCTAGCCAATCTCTAGGTCTCACTTTGTGAATATATACAATACTATGACAATTTGTCCCTCCCGTTATCTATAGGTGTACTGAAGTTCTTCACTTGGTACATTGTTGAACTTAGGACTGCTGCTATATCTTGTTTCGTAGCCTCGGATATCTATCCCTATGGCTTTAGTGCTTCCTGGTATATCATACTATACCATAACACATACTTCGTGTTATTATTACCGAGGTCTTCTACCTAACTCCAGGTTACTATCTCGCTGCTTATGCTATTTGTATAAATATATATCCTTTAATACATCCTCATTATTGTTTATCTTAAGAATGATAACCTAATCTCCTATCATACTTTGTAACTTTTATCCATCCATTGCTGATTCACCTTAATGTTGATCTATAATCTACCACTCATAACTTGAAACCTCTTACGTAATACATTGTCACTAGGGCTCACGTCTCATCGGGGAATATCTTGAGTGATTTTCTTGATCCACTTACGGAAAATACTATACTTCAATAACCGTATTTCATAGCATCCCAAAATGATTCATCTTATGGGGGTATTCTAATCCTGTACAATTCATCAAATCCATTCTCTTTAAATCATTATGAAAGGCATAAATGTTATTCTCTTATCATCTATTACGATTACACTCTCATTCAACTACCAGGGCAACATTCCATCATTTCTAAGTGCCCCTAGTCTTAAACTCCTCTGAGTTCATTCAAGCTATACCGACCATTTTATAACTTATACAAGCCGTCACCTCTCTTGTTTTGGTGGGTTTAATCCTGAGGATTTGCTTATTCTCGTCACCTAAAACCTTTTCCTTACTCCTTACTCCTGTCTACCTAAAACCTTGTCGCTCTGCCATACTTTAGCTTGCGACCTACATATATCTATTTATACAACTCAAAACCTTCCTTTAACTTGCCAGCACCACAGATGTCCTTATGTTATTCTGGAACTCAAGCGAGACATCACATCTTCTCTAACTCTTCTATACGCTCTTAACTAGACCATTTTGTACCTGGAAATCATAGGCTGCAAGATATGCCACAAACGACATCACTATCATTTCTTGATACAGAATTACGACGCTTCCATCCCTCTCTCTGATATCTGGACTATTCACAACATTTTATACTTGAGTTCTTGTACATTATTTGTCTTCCCCTTACTTACCTTTAAATCTCGCATCATAACTCCCATAACTTTCATAACCTCCCTTCCACATAGGTGGAATTCACATCCACAACTTGAAGATCTACTATAATACTTGCACCTCTGGTGCATACACAATCAGGTGGGAGCTTCATATTGACTTCTTATGAGGTAGGTACTCTTCTAACTGGCTTTATCGTATAGCCATTATAGAATATGGCCATTGTACTATATCTCTTGTACCTCTAATATTAAGAGTGATTTTGCAATGTTCTGAATCGCGATTTCTATAATTATCTAGATCTAATAATCAGACTCCTGATTTACTTAGCTGATGTAACTCATTAGTTTCCTCTTCTCTCTCAGCCTTTAAGTAGGCTTAAGCTATCTTCCGATCTGCGACTTAGCGTATTAGTTATTACTTTAGCCTTTCGTTGACGCTATGGAACATCCATGATATAATCTTCTAACAATTCAAGCCTTTGTCTGTGACATGAACTCAATTCTTTCTTTTTAACATATACCAGAGTCTCCTATAGCTTTTTGAATGTCAACATATATGTTGCATGGATAATACTCTGAAATCTTAAGTGTGTTCATAATGTAACTAACTCTGGGTCGTAGATTGAATAATTCCTTTCGTTCCATTTCAGTTTTCTTTAAACATAAGCAACTAATTTTCCTGGACGTGCTACCACTTGCTGCATAAATACTTGGATGGTTTAATGCATTAGAAAACAGACTCATAGATATTCAATTTGATGGGTGGATCACCCCATAAATCTAAGTATATTGGGAGAATATCGTAGTGACATTTGTCTCAAATTTCGGTAAATCTTATAAACTTAACTTGTGATAACTTTCATCAACTTTTGTTCCACAACTAGCTTGACTTCAAATCATAACAAACGACTATGATGTNGCTACTCTACTAATTGAGCTCATTCAGTCAAGGATCAAGTAGGACTTAATTTGGTTATAATGTAGGCTGCGGGATGTTTAGCATACATATGGATATAAGAGTGACTACACCTCCCAAAGTACTTTAACATATACAGTTAACCATTCAAAAGTCCACACTTATGTCAAACCATAGCTCCACCTTCACATCAATATACATCAACTCCCAACCTCTTCAAGCACAAATACATAAAAAATTACCTATATCAAGGAATATTTTTAACAACAATAAAACTACTTTTCTTTTTTCCTTTCTCCTTATTTCAATAGTTCCACTCAAAAGCCAAACCACCACCTCACACTTTAAGTTTTACAAAGTTCACAAAATATTCAAGTGCTCACGAGAAGTAAAAGGTTCAAATAGATGGTCAATTCAAAGAACTGGGTAAGGCTTGTAATGTGGTTGCCAAAGAAACAAGATTACAGGCTCAAATGGGTTAATTAAGATACATAACAATTAGGTGGGTAAAAGCATATAACTGGCGCAACAAAGAAATGCCTATATCACTTTCAAGACTGAATAAAACCACCACTTCTCTTTGCAAACACACAAGGCAAGTTCTAGACATCAAATGCAATGCATAGAATAACACAAAATGTCACACACACATGACACATAACTCGTTCAGGATCGGATTATCAAGATACTCCAGTCAAAGTAGTTATGCTAAGTTAAGAGCACTTACTATTCTCAAGGTATAATAAAGTCAAGAGATATTGCCTTCGTTTCAAATCACAACACAAGATTTCCTACTCCTAGAAAAAATAAAACTAACTACACTCGATTCAAATAAAACCCTTTNAAACTAGAGTTACAATCCACAAACAATCATCAGTACACCAAATCCATTATACCCTAGAGGAAACTACTCCCTAGACATGGAGAAATTCATCACAAAGTCTAGAAAATAATGTTTTTCCATGTATTTATAACAAGTAAGTTCGAGCCCAGACGAAATCACCCTTTCCTAAGAGAAATATGAAAATAACTCTGCAAATATTGCACAGGCACGCCGCATGGGGCGATGCGCCATGAGTGGCATTAATAGCGATTGTCAGGGATCATGTCATTTTCATCAAGCTACCAAAACACACTGATGTGGCATCCCATGGGCCGCAATAGTGCAAATTCCTCAGAGTGTTGCTTTTTGCTTGATGTTTGATGTCCATACATTATCCTCGACCCCCGAACACGATCCCAGCTTAATCCCTTGTGCTTTTAGGCAGACTTCAAAGCGCAGAATAGCTCGNCCTACTCCTAGAAAAAATAAAACTAACTACACTCGATTCAAATAAAACCCTTTGAAAAGAACCGCGATACAAATAAAAACTAGGGGGACTTGTTACACTACCTAACAAAAGAAAATCTTTTTGTTTTTTTCCATCGACTTTAATCCCTCAAGAAACCTATCGATGATATACATAAAATAATTCTAAACCTTTTCTATCTCTAACTCCTACAACTAACAAAAAGAAAACTAATATATACACATAAAAATATCCCCCACCCCACACTTTATGTTGTGATGTCCTCATGGAACACAATTAAAAACCATAAGGTAATTGAAACTTCCCTGCACATCTAGTCGGGGTCTGAGTCAGAATCGGGCTCCATTCCTAGCGCCCGAACTGATGCACACATCCATGCGGACAACTTCTTATCGGTCTTCTTTGGGTACACCCCACATTAATCTTTCTCGCTTATCGCAACCTTATCTTTCGAGCCCTTTACTTTCGACTCGACATTCGTAACTGGTTTATCCTTCTGTGCCCTCTTTTCTACCTCCATATTAAAAGTCGCAGTCTTCTCACCCACTCTAAGCATGAGTTGTCTCTTGTGTATATCTAATATAGCTCTGCCCGTCTCTAAGAATGGTCTTCCTAGGATGAGGGGGACCTCCTTGTTTTCCTCCATATTTACTACTATAAAATCCACAGGAAATATGAACTTATCCACTCGAACTAACACATCTTCCACTATTCCCTTAGGTATTATAGTTATTTGGTCTGCCAGTTGCAATGATATGGGTGCAGACTATAAGGCCCCATAAAATTTAACCAAACAAATGGGGTTTTGTAGTGCCGCGGTGCGGTCACTATAGGTTAAATAGTGCGTTGGGGAGTTGAAAATTGTTTTTGGAAGTGCTGGGCATTATTGCGGTACATTATGCGATCGCAGAACTGATCTACGGATTGCAGATCCGCCGCGGCATGAAGCATAAACTTGGGCTAATTTTAGGACCAATATGCGGCCCATTATGCGACCGCATAATCATTTCACAGGACGCCCAACCTATCAAAGATCCAACGAAAAATATTTGGATGGAAGTTCTGCGGTGTCGCAGAGTGAAGCGGAAATGCCAAGTTCTGGAGGGCCATTATGCGGCCCATTTTGCGGACCGCAGAAGCATTATACGATAGCATATGTGACCGCAGACCTACATTGAGGCTTCATTTTTCTGGTTTTATAAACCCGGCCCCATTCTTATAAAACAAAACTAGAGATCAGTTTAGAAGGTGCAAACTTATATTTTAGAGAGAGGAATGTGGTCTAGAGTGAGAAAGGGAATTTCTAAGTCATAGTTTCATCAATCGTTGCTCAAGTCTTGAAGATTTCACAAGGGTAGCTCACAAGGTCTTCAACTAAAAGGTAATATTCTAGCCCTAGCCATCAATTTTGAGATTTAACAAAAACTAGGTAATAAGCCAAGCAATTATTGGATGTGAGAGTTGTTCATTATGTATGCATGTACTATTTAGGGTTGTGGGAAGATTGTTGAGCTCCATTGGGTAGGCTTTGGGTAGTGAAATGGAGGAATCCACCATAGGAACTTGAAATCATAATGACCACCTAGTATTTGATAAAATGATCAAATGAGTTGGATCTATGAACTCCTTCCTAATTTGTGTTTAATTTTGCTATATCTCTAGGATTTCGGAACTGTGTAGTGAATTAAGAAAAGCTCAAAGTGAGGTATGTTGGCTGAACTCCTCTTTTAGAATTGAATCTCACAATGGCATTGTAAGTCCCTTGTTGCTCATTATAAATTGATTTTCTCGCAATAGCATTGTGTCAAAATAAATATGCATTCAATATGTTTTCCAAAGATTCTTGTCATGTTTAGTTACTATTTAAGATTGTGATTTATGTATGGGTTGTGTGTTAATATGTTATGATTTAAAAATGTGATTCTAATGAAAGTTATTACATTAAATTGTGAAAGAAATCACATGTGCCTAAGACCCTAAATGTTTGTTGAATAGAAATGTTTGTTGTTGACTATCCATGATGATGTTTGAAATGCAATGGTGAGCATGAAATATTAAGTATGACCAACGTGCCAAGAATGATATTGCGTTATGGCCAATGGTGCCAATGAAATGAATAACATGTAAAGAAATATGAAATAAGTGGTAAATACTTTTAATAATAAATGCCTTGGGAGTATTGTTCATCCACCGAGGAAGGGCAGGTCGAAACAACCTAACCCTGAAACGACACGTGCCGATGTAGGAGTGATTGAGGGGTAAACCCCCATGTTAATGTGATGAGGTTGTTTCCCTTTATATGTGGTGAGATTGATCTGTTGAGATGTTTCCCGTTAAATGGGATGAGATTATTGCTAGCGAAATATGATGTGATGTCGAGCCACACGACATTGTGGTGAGACGGCTTAGCCAATCGGGATGAGATCGGACTCCATGCCGCACACATGGTGGTATTGTGAGTGGATGTCTCGAGGTGAGATGGCTTAGCCGGTCGGGCTGAGATCGGACTACGTGCTAAAACACTATGGTGTATCAGTGCTAAAGATATCCCAACTTAAAAATATTGGAACTTACTTGACATTTACCTTTCCTCTAACTTGACACCTTGATACTATTTGAGTATCTTCTTGATTTCATGTCTCCTTTTCCGTTACTATTACTCGTTCTATTGAGAGGGTGTTTAGTTTACATACTAGTACTGTTCCATATGCACTAACATACCTTTACTAGGGGTCGCTGCATCTTTAATGGATGCAAGTGGTTCCATAACAAGTGGTGTTCAGCCGTGACAATAGCACACCCTCGCTTCAACTGACTTGGTGAGCCCTACTTCATTTTGGGGCCCTGTATCTCTTATCCTTTATACATAACATTTTAAGGTATAGTCGGGGCCTTGTTGTCGACACTGTCTTAGCACTCTTTTGTTCTGTTAGAGGCTCCGTAGACATAGTGTGGGTTGTATCTTGTTTTGAAAAGGTTGAACTAAACTTGTTGTAATTGTAGAATCTATTCCACTTTAACAATAAATGTATAGTGTACTGTTTTGGAGTTTTGTTAATCACGTGACTAATGGAAATGCACTGGTGTTATTCTCATGACCTAGTGTTATTCACATAATGTAACTAGATGGCATTGTGCAGGCGTTATTGACCGGGGTAACCCTATTGAGCACCGGTTGCGCTCCCCAAGGTCGGGGCGTGACAATCTTGGTATCAGAGCCTAAGCTTTTAAAGTGTCCTAGGATGTCCCGAAGCCATGCCTAGTAGAGTCCTTCTTGTCGGTGTGTTGTCGACCACATCTATAATTAGGAGATTACTTGTTCATTTAGGAATAATACTCTTCTTTGATGTTCTAGATCGTGTAATATAGCTGATTGTAAGATTCTTCCTTCTCCTATTTTCAGTATGTAGCGCCTAGGAAGAAAGCAAGAAATGGCGAAGGAGCCAATTCCACCCCAGAAATGGAAGTTGATTCTTCACTTAATGATGCAGGTGAGTGCTCGAGAGGTGAGAATATTCCCCCGACTACTACACTACCTGTGTCTACTACTCGTGATCAGATTGCACCTGTCCCTACATCTACTTAGGGTGCAACGATCCCTCCAACTGATATTCTGGTTCCACCTCTAGCCCCAGCTTCCGGTCTCAATGTATTAGATGGGGATATTAGGTGAGCCATACAGATGTTGGCTCAAATAGTGGCTTCCCAAGCCCAAAGATCAAATGTTGCACCCACTTCTTCTAGTCAGCCAGGGGATTATGCTAGTTCCAAGGTGAATAGATTTCTCCAGTTGGATCCTCCAGTGTTCACAGGTACTGATCATGAGGAGGACCCCCAGGATTTTATAGATAAGATGCACAAGACCCTCCGAGTTATGTATGCTACTAAGACGAAGGGAGTGGAGTTGGCCTCCTACCGTCTGAAAGGGGTGGCCTATTCTTGGTTTGCGATATGGGAGGACTCCCGTGAGGAGGGGAGCCCTCCGGTGAGGTGGAGTGAGTTTGCCGATGCTTTCAGTGATCATTTCTTGCTTGCCGAGACTTAGGTAGCCCGTGCCGCCGAGTTTGAGAGCCTGAAACAAGGTAGTATGAGTGTGTGGGAGTATCATATGCGATTCACGCGCCTGTCCAATTAGGCCATCCCCATGTTGCCCACTAGGGATGCTAGAGTGTGACGGATTGTTTAGGTCCTTAGCCCTTTGGTTGTTAGTGAGGCCTCTACAGCTGCCTTGAACTCTGATATGAACTATGGTAAGATAGTGGCATTCTCTCAAGATACAGAGACCCGCAAATTGAAGATTGTAATGGAGCGGAGGGCAGCAGCAAGTCCCGGTCCACGTGCAACTTTGGTGGTTTTTCTGGTAGTGGTGATGGTAGGTCAGCATTTTCGGGGAGGGTTGTCAGGGTCATCCCAGTACGTTGCTCGGCCTTCGGTCAGTACGCAGCCATTGGGGCCCAGTCAGCAGCAGTGGAGCCGTTTTAGGCCCAGCTAGGGAAACAGGGGATCCTACCGGTAGGGTCGGCCTGGTGGGAGATATCAGCAGCAGTGGAGGCCCTCATGCCCCAGGTGTGGGAAGATGCACTTTGGGGCCTTCTTCATGGACCAACCTATATGCTACGAGTGTGGTATGAGGGGGCACATTCAGAGGGATTGTTATTCGTCCCACTAGAGCATGGGTAGGGGTGCAGCACAACCAGCCAGTTCTGCAACTAGTACATCTGCATCACCTACTCCCGCTTGAGGCACTGTAGCACCCGCATGGTATGGTGCAACTTGAGGTGGTGCAAAAAGTTCGGGAGGACCCAACCATTTCTATGCTATGGAGGGTCGCCAAAGTTCAGAGGTTTCTCTAGATGTCGTCATAGGTATATTGACTGTCCAATATCATGACACGTATGCTCTTATTGATCTCAGTTCCACTTTGTGCTTTGTAACTCCCTATGTTGCTATGGAATTAGGGATAGATCCGGAACTGCTTTATGAGTCGTTTTGTGTATCTACTCCAGTTGGTGAGTCTATTGTGGTCGCGAGGATTTATAGTGATTCTCCTGTCACGGTACGTGGTCGGGACACCCTAGCCGATCTCATTGAATTGGGGATGGTGGATTTGGGATTAATAATGGGGATGGACTAGATTTACTCATGTTTTGCTAAGCTTGATTGCCAAACTAGAACCGTTAGATTTGAATTTCCAAATGATCCAGTTATTGAATGGAAGGGGGATGAAGTGGTGCCGAAGGGTAGGTTTATTTCTTACCTTAAGGCCACCAAGATGATCAATAAGGGGTGTATTTACTATTTTGTCTGGGTTACGGACACTGATGTTGAGGCACCTACCCTTGAGTCTGTACCACTTGTAAATGAATTTCTGGAGGTCTTTCCGGATGAACTCCCTAGGATCCCGCCAGACAAGGAGATTGATTTTGGGATTGATGTGATTCCAAGAACGCAACCTATATCTATTCCACCTTACAGGATGGCACCAACAGAGTTGAGGGAGCTAAAGGGACAATTAAAGAATTTGTTAGAGAAGGGTTTCATCCGGCTGAGTGTGTCGCCTTGGGGCCGACCGGTCTTTTTGGTAAGGAAAAGATGGGTCATTGAGAATGTGTATTACTTATCGGAATCTCAACAAGGTCACGATCAAGAATAACTACCCACTGCCAAAGATAGATGACTTGTTTGATCAATTACAGGGTGCTAAGTATTTCTCCAAGATTGATTGAGATCCGATTATCATCAATTGAAGATCGTGGAGCCGGATATTCTGAAAATAGCTTACAAAACCCGGTGTGGGCACTTTGAATTCCTGCTAATGTCTTTGGGGCTAACAAATACCCCGGCAGCTTTCATGGATCTTGTGAACCAAGTTTTCAAGTTGTTACTCGACTCTTTTGTGATAGTGTTTATTGACGATATCTTTGTATATTCACGAAGTCGAGAGGACCATGTCGATCACCTCAGGGAACCTCTACAGACTCTACGTCAGCACTAGTTGTATATGAAGTTTTTGAAATTTGAATTGTGGCTTGAATCTTTTACATTCTTGGGTCATGTCGTCTCTAGAGAAGGAATTAATGTTGATCCTCAGAAGATTGCAGCTGTGAACAATTGGCCTAGACCTACAACTCCAATGAAGATTCATAGTTTTTTGGGCTTAGCCGGGTATTATAGGAAATTTATGGAGGGGTTCTCCACTCTTGCCTATCCGTTGACTAAACTAACGCAGAAGACAGCTAAGTTCCAATTGCCAGGTGCTTGTGAAAGGAGCTTCCAAGAGTTGAAATCAAGATTGACTATGACACCGATATTGACCCTACCATAGGGTACATATAGGTTTGTGGTATATTATGATGCTTCAAGAATCGAACTTGGGTGTGTATTAATGCAACATGGCAAGGTGATAGCTTATGCTTCTAGGCAACTCAAGAATAATGAAAATAACCATCCAACACCTGACTTAGAGTTTGCGGCGGTGGTATTTGCCTTGAAGATTTGGCGTCATTATCTGTATGGCATCCATGTGATTATATTTGCAAGCAGAAGGAATTGAATATGAGGTAGAGAAGATGGCTTGAGTTACTCAAGGATTACAACATCGATATTCTATATCATCCAGGGAAGGCTAATATTGTAGCAGATGCTCTTAGTCGAAAAACTATTTGTAGTTTGGCTCACTTAGAGGCATGTCGAAGGTTGTTGGCCCAGGAGGTTCATCGGTTGGCTAGTTGGGAGTTCGTCTTGCGGTTTCTGGTGAAGGAGGAGTGATTTTGCAAAATAGGGCTGAATCATCGCTTGTTGTGGATGTTAAGAAAAAACAATACGACGACCCATTGTTGGTACAATTGAATGAAGGGATTCGCAAACATAAGACTTTGGCTTTCTCTCTTGGCATGGATGATGGTACGCTAAGGTACCAAGGGCGGCTATGTGTTCCAAAAATGGATGGTCTTTGGGAAAGAATCATGGGCGAGGTTTACACTTCTAGGCATTCCGTGCACCCGGGCTCCACAAAGATGTACCATTATCTTAATGAAGTCTACTAGTGGAAAGATATGAAGAGGAATGTAGCGGACTTTGTGGCAAGATGGTTAATCTGTCAGCCAGTAGAGGCTGAACATCAAAGGCCCGATGGGCTGGCATAGAACTTAGAGATTCATATATTGTTTGGGGAAGGTTGAACTAAACTTGTTGTAATTGTACCATATGTTCCTCTTTAACTAGGAGTGTATAGTGTATTGTTTTGGAGATTTGTTAATGACGTAACTAATAGAAATGAACTGGTGTTATTCACATGATCTCTTACTGTCTAATTAATGAAATGCATTCTTCTCTTCATTAATGAGTGAGCTGGGTAGATGGCATTGTGTAGGCTTGCTCGTCCGAGGTAACCCTCTTAAGCGCCGATCGCGCTCCCCAATGTCGGGGCATGACACCGACCTTATCTCTCCAATCTCTTTCTCCAGTTTCCTGTATATAGACAGAGGCATTCAATTAATTAAGGCACCAGAGTCACATAAGGATTTATCAAAATTAATAGTTCCTAAAGAGCAAGGTATAGTAAAACACCCTGGATATTCACACTTTTGTGGGAGTTTATTTTGAAATATCGTGCAGAAATGCTCTGTGAGCTTGACCACTTAGGTCTCCTCTATTATCCTCTTCTTCGTAAGGATCTCATTCAACAATATTTTCATGTGGCCTTTCTTCTTATTATCAACCTCACTCTTCAGCTTCTCCCCACTTTTTTTTTCAAGTGACATCATTTTGGATTGGGGTGAGATCTTTCAACCCTTGCCCACTTCTCAAAGTTAAAGCATTCACCGTTTCGTTGGATTTCATTCCATATCAGCAGGGAGAGTTACTGGAGTCCTCTTAGACAATAGAGTAGCTAGCTACCCAACCTGTCTTTCAAGGTATTGAAAACCCGTGCCAAGTTCTTTAATAGCTGCTTCATGTTCCAGCATAGTTGAGCTATGAGTTTCCAGCATCTTGTCTGACTTGCTAATAAAAGCCTTTATTAGATCTTCCATACTGGACTGATTAGAGTGTGGAGGCTGATATTGCTGCCTCTGCTGATTTTGGAAGACTGAAGTTCCTTGTCCCTGGGGTCCGGGGTTGTTCTGTTGCTATGCATTCGCAATACCCCCAAGTGAACTTCATGAAAAACTAGGGAGTCTATGACCTATTGCATTAAAATCATAATTTCCCACAACATTCATTTCCTCAGTTAAGGATCGACAATCATGAGTAGGGTGTCCTATTCCACATATATCACAAGTTGTGTGAGGCTCTATTTCTATCGTGGATAAGGTCAACTTTCATATTTCTTTAGCCATAAAATCAAGTTGTACATGCACAGATGTATTAGCATCAACTTAGTGAACACCAGTTGATTTTCTTCATTCAGCACTCTTAGAGGGCCACAGATTGGCATCTTCAGATAACTCATCAAGAATTGTAAGTATCTCCTCTAGAGTCTTCTTCATCAAAGGGCCTCCAAATGCACCGCTCAATGTTCTATGCGAGGCCGGTGTCAATCCTTTCCAAAAGTCATGGAGTTGCATCCAGAGTTCAATTCCGCTATGTTGATACTTTCTAACTATCTCCTTAAACCTCTCCCTTTCTTTAAAAATTGTTCCAGTCTCTTTCTAGGAGAAGTTATGCATTTCTCTTCTAATATTGCTCGTCTAAGCTGAGGATATATTTATCAAGTAATGTTCTAGTCATCTCCTCCCAAGTTCTAATCGATCCACTAGGCAAGCTTCGAATCCACTCCTTCGTATTATCTTTAAGTGAAAAGGGAAATTCCGTTCAGTACACTACTTCTTGTGACACCCCATTGTATTGAAAGGTGTTCAGAATCTCTTCGAAGTCTATTAGATGTGTGTTTGGATTTTCGTTCATCTACCCTTTGAAGACACAACAATTCTGAATTGTTCGAAGCAACCCTTTCTTCAACTCAAAATATTTTGTTGCAATTGGAAGCAGTCTAACACTTGATAATCCTTGATTGTAGACCGGTCTAGCATAATCGCCAAGTGGTCTCCCAGGCATGGGAGCTATACTTTCGAATTGGTCTGTAGCCAAGGCTTGATGTTGATTAATTCTGTGACCC
>AWOL01S0004520.1:2946-15850 GCA_000715115.1 Nicotiana otophora | reverse complement strand
ATTGACGAGCGAAAAACACACACATAAATTATGCTCGCTAATCAAAGATAGTATAGTATAATATCGTATCCACAATGATTGGATTTTGATAGTATTCTCATATTTTCTAGCTTGATTGCTATCCAGGAGAATCAACAGTTGAGATTTATAGGATTAATAACTTAAATTAACTAAGAATCTAAACCTATTGACTAGTGACTATCGAGACAAAGGATAAACAAATAAGGTTATTAGTGGGAGAAGATAGGATTTTGACATAATAGGTGCAATATAATTGTCCTGGATCTAACTCTAGATATTTCACTTCTAATGTTCAAGTGAGTCTCTCGAATTCACTTAATTATTAGTTGAAACGCTCAGCAAAAACTCCTCTTTCGATTAAGTCTTAACCTCACAAAATGAACCAATTTAAGCACGTGAAGATATGCAGGTATGCGTAGTGGGTTGGTCTTTAGGAAATCCTCTTTCGATTATTCTCCTAACTAGGTTTAATCAATGATTCAACTAGCCCCTTCGATTACTTAGAAGAATGTATGAACTCAACCAATAATATAATGCAATGATATCACAAGTTATGCCTCTCTCGATTATATGAAATAGTGAATATAGATGCAACAATTAAATCTTCCATAACAATTCAATACATAAAACTAGAGTTATAATCCACAAATAATCAATACACCAAATCTATCAAACCTAGAGGAAACTACCCCATAGACAAGGAGAAATTCATCACAAATATAATTTAAGAATAGGAAAACATAAATTCGATCCAAACTCGGGTCTTGAATGAGGAAGTAATGATGAAATCCTCGTGCTTGTATTCTTCCAACTCATACTTAGAGTCCTTAGGTCTAAAGTATGTCAAAAGTCCAAAAAATAATGTTTTTCCTAGCCAAAATAGGAAAATAACTCTGTAAACATTGCACAGTCATGTGGCGCGCCATGTGGGGCATTAGTGGGACTTATCATGGAACATGCAAATTTCAACAGGCTGCCAAAATACACTGCTGCGGCGCGCCATGTGCCGCCCCACATGCCGCAGCAGTGCAAATTCCTCAGAGTGTTGATTTTTTCTTGTTTTTTGATGTCCAGCTGTTATCCTCGACCCCCGAACATGATCCCGGCTTAATCCCCTGGGCTTTTACTCAGACTTCAAAGCTTCAAAAAAGCTCAAATTAGCTCCACCACATCTACATAACTCAGAATCATTCCTACAAGGCATAAAACACACAATAAGTGCAAAACAGTACCGATTAAAGCTCAACAAAAGTAAAATGCAGTGAATTAGAGTGCAGTAAGCAAATAAAACACGTAATTATAGCCTACCATCAACACCCCACACTTAAACCATTGCTCGTCCTCGAGCAATCAAATAACACTTTATAAAGACACGACAATTTTAAACAACTCTCCTAACTAATCATACCAAGAATATTTAAAACAGATTAAGCACAATATTGTAACATCCCTGCCTCAAGATTGACTCAAAAGCACCACATATTTTTCACTACCCACTAACTTACTCTAACACAGAGGTCAACGACATTACCTTTCATTTGTGAATCATGTGCCCTCACACAACAATACATAGTAGTTCCACACACAATAAAATTAAGAACAATTAGGAACTCAATATAGAAAGAATTCACTAACTCTAAAAAACAACATTCATATGACACAAACGGTGTACCATAGGCTTGCCCATAGAGTACTACTCTACTAATTGAGCTCATTCAGTCAAGGATCAAGTAGAACTTTATTTTCTTGTAATGTAGGTTGCGGAATGGGTATGATACATTTGGATATAAGAGTGACTACAGTTAACTGTTCAAAACCCCACACTTATGTCAAACCATAACTCCACCTTCACATGAATATACATCAACTCCCGACTTCTTTAAGCATGAATACATACACAATTACCACTATCAAGGAATATTTTTAACAACAATACAACTACTTTTTTACCTTTTCTTTTTCAATACAACACTACCTAACAAAAGAAATTCTTGTTGTCTTTTTCCTTTGTCTTTAATCCCTCAAGTAACCGGTCGATCATATCTATCATTAGGAGAAATCAAAAACTTTAAAAACAAATTCTAAACTTTTTCTATCTCTTACTCCTACAACTAAGAAAAAGAAAACTAATATACATACTTACAAATATCCCCCACCCCTGACTTTAAGTTGTGGAATGTGTTCATGGCACACAATTAAAAAACGTAATGTAAAGGAAACTTCCCTGAACATCTAGTCGGGGTCTGAGTCAAAGTCAGGCTCCATTCCTCACGCTCGAACTAATGCACCCATCCATGCAGATAGGATGGTCTGCGTGGATGAGTGGACCTCCTTGTTTTCCTCCATATTTACCACTATAAAATCACACTAAATACAAACTTATCCACCCAAACTAACTCATCTTCCACTATCCCCTAAGGTATTACTGTAGTTTGGTCTGCCAGCTGCAAAGATATAGGTGCCGACCTTATCTCTCCAATCTTCTTCTCAAGTTTCCTGTAGATAGATAGAGGCATTAAATTAATTGAGGCACCAGAATAGCATAAACATTTATCACAATTAATAGTTCCTAAAGAGCAAGGTATAGTAAAACTCCCTGTATCTCCACACTTTTATGGGAGTTTATTTTCCAATATCGCGCTACAATGCTCTGTGAGCTAGACCAATGAAGTCTCCCCTATTTTGCACTTCTTCATAAGGATCTCTTTCATGAATTTGGCATAAGCGGGCATCTGCGAGAGCACTTTTGTGAATAGTAAGTTCACATGAACCTATTTCAGCACATTCAGAAATCTCTAAAAATACTTGTCAAGCTTTTCTTTACTTTGCTTTTTAGGGAATGGCAAAGCATGCACATGTTCGCTCTCTTCATGGTCCTCCCTTCTCGAGTTTTCTTCCCTCTTCATTTTCTCAGCTTTCATCTGGACTTTATTATTCTTATCGACATCACTCTTCAGTTGTTTCCCGTTTTAACCCTTGCCTACTTCCCAAAGTTACAACATCCAATGTTTCATTGGGATTTCTTTCCGTATCAGTATGGAGAGTTCCTTGAATCCTCTTAAGCAATAGAGTATCTAGCTTCCTAACCTAACTTTCCAGGTTCCAAAAACCTGTGCCTGGTTCTTTGATAGCTGCTCCATGTTTCCGTATAGATGAGCTATGAGTTTCAAGCCTCACATCTGTCTTGATAATAAAAGCCTTACTAGATCTTCCATACTTAACTGATTAAAATGTGGAAGCTGATATTGCTGCCTCTGCTGATTTTGGAAGACTGGAGGTCCTTGTCCCTGGGTTCTGGGGTTGTTCTGTTACCATTCATTCGAAGTTCCCCCAGGTGAACTCCATGCAAATCCGGGGTGCCTCTGACCCATTGCATTAAAATCATAATCTCCCACAATATTCACTTCCTCAGTTAAGGCTTGACACTTATGAGTAGGGTGTCCTCTTCCACATATATCACAAGCTGCGTGAGGCTCATTTTGTATCCTAGCTAAGGTCAACTTTCGTATTTCTTTAACCATAGCATCAAGCTGTACCTGTACAGATGTATTAACATCAACTTGGTGAACACCAATTGATATTCTTCTTTCAGTAATCTCAGAGGGCTACTGATTGAAATCCTCAAATAACTCATCAAGAATTGTAAGTTCTTCTCTAGAGTCTTCTTCATTAAAGGGCCTCCAACTACATTCCTCAATGTTTTACGCGAGGCCGGTGTCAATTCTGCCCAATAGTCCTGGAGTTGCATCCAAAGATCAATTCTGCTATGTTGCCAATTTCTAACTATCTCCTTAATCCTCTCTCATGCTTCAAAAACTATTTCATTCTCTTTTTGGAAGAAGTTATGGATTTCTATTCTAATCTTGCTCGTCTTAGTTGAGGATAAATATTTATCAAGAAATATTCTTGGCATCTTCTCCCATGTTCTAATCGATCCATTGGGCAAGCTTTAAAGCCACTCCTTCACATCATCTTTAAGTAAAACCGGGAATGCCCTTAAGTATACTGCATCTTGTGACACCCCATTGTATTGAAAGTTTTTCATAATCTCCTCAAAGTCTATTAGATGTGTGTTTGGATTTTCGTTCATCTTTTCTACGAAGACACAACAATTTGGAATGGTTTGAAGCAACCCTTGCCTCCACACAAAATTGTTTGCTACAATTGGAGGTGGTCTAACTGTTACAACCCAAATTCGCGTACCTTAGATCACGCCGTAAGTTAATGGACATAAATCCGAGAAGATATTATCTTGAAGATGATAAGAAGTTAATCCTATTGGTCTTACACAATACAGGGGTGTATAAGAGTGGTTAACAAGTATTAGAAGTTAAACGAATCAAGGATTTGTAACCCGTATTTTTTGGGTAAAACTAGAGGTGCTTAATTTTCCCAAGAGGTCATGTTGTAATTTATTTGAATCATATAATAACCGTATCATAAGTCTTGAAGTCAAGCGAGTTATGAAACAAAAGTCGACAAAGGTTGTCGCAACTTACGTTTATAAGTTTACTTAAATATTAGGTGCATTATTACTGCATTTTTCTCCCAATGTACCTGGAATTACGGGATGATCGACTCACCAAATTTAATATCTATGAGTCTAGTTTCCAACGCATTAAACCATTCATTGATACGATCTCGGAATAGAGAGATATTCGCATTTTCGCGAGACTGCGCCAAACTGCTCTCTATGGGGCCCAGNAGAGATATTCGCATTTTCGCGAGAGTGGGCCAAGCAGCTTTCTATGGGGCCCACATAGGCGGTTTAAGACAAATGGATATATATAAAATACCTCAACCCCGTTTTAAGTCATTAGTTTTCAGTATATTCAGACCTTAGAAACCTAAAAACAGTCTCTCAAGGTTCTCTCATGATCCAAGACCCAAACAAAGGGCAAACAACACAAATCAAGTGTCGGGAATCCCGTGGCGCTAGTAAGTTTCTTGTTCTTCTTATTGTTGCTGATTTTTGTGTTGTTCCAGCTCGTGTAGGAGGTTGGCTTAAGTTTTTTATGTTCTGTAAATACTCCCTAAAGTGTTAAATATCAACCCTAGGTGATTTCAGGTCTTCTAAAGTAATTATAGGGCGGAAACATCCGAATTGGTTTACTAGTTTCGCTTCCTTGTTCTCTTGGCAGCATTGGAGGGATATTTCATTGAAAATTAAGATCAAATTGGAGTTGTGCTTTCCGTTTAAAGGTAAGGAACCTCTTACTCTACATGTATTTAAGATTATCCAACTTGCGGCTAAGTCATTGAAGCTAGAACTTGTGAAATATATATCGAAAGCCTTGGTAGTGAAGTTGTTGGTTGGTGGACTGTTTTGGGAGGTTCAATATGGTTATTGTTGATGGTTTTTGGTCTGTTTAGTGATTTTCTTGACTTCTGGGAAGTCATATAAATATGGGAGGTGCTGTCCGTTTCATCGTAAAATAGGTTGCGGTCGATACATAATAGTTACGACGCTTAAATGATAATGCTAGTGTCATTTATATTTTTGTAGACTAAGGAGTCGTGACATTTGCATAGCTTGAGGTTGGGAAGTATATACAAGGTATGTGATGCTATCCCCTTCATTCTTTTGGATGACTCCGATTGTACATAATGTAATGAACGAGCTTCCAAAGATACTCTACTCTTAGAAACTAGCAGTACTTACATTGTTGCCCTTCTTATGGAACGATTGATGTTGATGTTATTTCTCTTATTCTTATGATGTAAATGTTGTTGGTACTTCCTGATTGTTATAAGATTCTTGATGAAGAGTTAATCCTAATAACGTGTACGGAGGATACCGACCTTACGTCACTCCGAAAGGTTCAAAATGTGATTCCAATGAGTCTAGCACACATCATATATATGTATCCATTTTACTCTACCAAGCCACGCTATATTCGGCCGGATACGACACTTATTGTGCAACCACTGATCAGTTGGGTTTTATCGAGCTCCACGTGGTCGGGTACGATTATACCGGNGAGTTAATCCTAATAACGTGTACGGAGGATTCCGAACTTACGTCACTCCGAAAGGTTCAAAATGTGATTCCAATGAGTCCAGCATGCATCATATATATGTATCCATTTTACTCTACCGAGCCATGATATATTCGGCCGGGTACGACACCTATTGTGTAACCTGTGTAACCACTGATTAGTTGGGTTTTATCGCGCTCCACGTGGCCGGGTATGATTCTACCGAGCCTTATAATGGCCGGGTACGTTTTACTGAGCCTATTACGGTCGGGTACGATATGATGATGATGATGCCCATAGAGGCGTATGTTTTAAAAGTTTATGTATATATATGTTTGTGTCATGCATTTCATGTCAGTAGCCCTCAAAGCTACCCAAATGTCACAGGTTGTATATTTTCTATCCATATTTACATTACTGTTTTTACTTATGTTTTCCTGCGTTACATACTCAGTACTTTATTCGTACAGACGTCCTTTTTATTTGTGGATGATACATGTCATGCTGCAGGTCCTGATAGATGGGTAGACGCAGCTCCCCCACCACAGTAGGCTGCCCAGTTCTGCGGTTATTGGCGAGATCCCTTCTCCGGACTTGCCGTGGTCTTGGTATGCACTTTTGTTATAGACATTATGGGTATGTCGGGGCCCTGTTCCGGCAATATTGCAGCACTTATATTTCTTTAGAGGCTCATAGACAGGTGTCGACTCATGTATGGTTTGGAATGCCTTATCGGCTGATTTTTGTTGTATAGTCTTTCATGGCAGTGTCGTAGCTCGTACCTTATATATAGTTTCTTGACAGTCTTGTCATCCCATGTTAGGTATGTTTATGCCATTATCTTTCATTGTTGGTTGTTCATGATCCATGTCTACCATTTATATTGATCTCGTCGACCTTTAAAGATAATAAGGAAGGTTAGATAAAATGTACATTGGTGCTCGACAAGTATGGCCCTGGTGCTAGTCATGACCCTCTAGTTGGGTCGTGAGAAAATTGGTATCAGAACAAGTCTGTCCTTGGTGTTGTCTATGAGTCGTGTTTAATAGAGTCTTCATTATGGATGTGTAGCGCGCCACATTTATAATCAGGAGGCTACATGACATCTAGGGTTGTTACCTTCTTCCTGAATCTAGATCGTGCGTATAGTCGAGTCATAAGTGTTCATATCTAATATTCACCTTGTTTTGTTTCAGTGATGCCTTCGACTAGGAAGCAAGCGATTAGTAAATGGTTTGATACAGCTGCGGGAGAAGGTACCAGTCAGGTGACTCCAGCCAGAGCAGGCCAAAGTGAGGCTCAGAGTGAGATGTCATCTCATACCTCTCTGTCTCCTCGAGGGGATATTAGGAGGCACCCAGTACCTCCAGTTCCTCCATCTTGCACTACAGACCATGATATGCGCAGTGCGGTGCAATTATTGACTAGCTTGGTAGCTGATAAGGCTCATAGGAAGAATACCGGTGCTGCTGATAAACCGGTTAGTTCGAGAGTTCGTGATTTTATTAATCTAGAACCTCCAGGGTTTAGCGGATCAGACCCCAAGGAGGACTCGCAGACTTTGATTGATCAGGTTAATCGTACATTGCAGGTTATGCATGCTAGTGATATGGAGGCAGTAGAGTTGGCTTCTTATCGGTTACGAGATTTAGCGGTTTTCTGCTATGATAGTTGGGAGAGATCTAGGGGTCCGAACGCTCCTCCAGCTATGTGGAAGCAATTTTCTGAGGCCTTTCTTTGTCACTACTTGCCAGTTGAGATACGATGAGCTAGAGCTAATAAGTTCTTGAACCTTCGACAGGGTAATATGAGTGTACGAGAGTATAGTATGCAGTTTGATTCTTTAGCAAGGTATGCTCCCCATATGGTGGACGAGATGAGTGATAGGGTGCACTTGTTCATGAACGGGTTGGGACTACATCTGATAAATGAGTGCACGACAGCCTCCTTGGTAAGGGGCATGGATATTTCCCGTATTCAGGCTTATGCCCAGACCCTAGAGGATCGTAAGCGCCAACAAAGGGCAGATAGGGAGCAGGATAAGGGCCAGCATAAGAGGGCGAGATTTGTAGGGTATTCTGATGACTTCAGATGCAGTATCAGGCCCCAGTCTTCGAGAAGTTCGGCGCCACCTGTAGCTAGTGTTCCTCCAGAGTTTTAGAGGCCTCGGTATGATCGATTTTCCTATTCTGGTTCAGGTTAGAGTTTGAGGGCATCAGGCTCACAATATCATAGGGATACTAGTTAGACGAGACCCCCAACACCTCATTGTGATCAGTGCGGTGAGGCCCACTTTGGACTGTGCCGTCNAGAGGCCTCGGTATGATCGATTTACCTATTCTGGTTCAGGTTAGAGTTTGAGGGCATCAGGCTCACAATATCATAGGGATACTAGTTAGACGAGACCCCCAACACCTCATTGTGATCAGTGCGGTGAGGCCCACTTTGGACTGTGCCGTCGAGGTTCTGATGCATGCTATTCTTGCGAACAACCTGGCCATATGTTGTGGGACTGTCCTAACAGAGGAGGTGGTGGTATGGCTCAGCTGACTGGATCTGTGTCTGGTTCTTCCTCATCAGTTTGACCTCTAGCACAAGGTTTTCAACAGTCGATAGGTCGTGGTAGAGGTAGAGGTTCAGTGCCGAGTTCGAGTGGTGCTCAAAATCGAACCTATGCTCTAGTAGGTCGACAAGATCTCGAGTCGTCTCCGGATGTTGTTACAGGTATATTGTCTGTGTTTTCTTATGATGTATATGCACTAATTGATCCGGGATCTACCTTATCATATGTTACACCCTTTGTGGCTAATAAGTTTGGCATTGAACCTGAATTGATAAGTAAACCACTTGCGGTATCCACTCCGATAGGAGATTCTGTGATTGCTAGAAGGGTATATAGAGGTTGCACTGTGATGATTTGCAGTCGTCAAACCTCGGCAAATTTATTTGAGTTAGAAATGGTTGATTTCGATGTGATAATGGGAATGGACTGGTTGGCCTCATGCTATGCAAATGTTGACTGTCGTACGAAGATGGTTAGGTTTCAGTTTCCTGGTGAACCCGCCATTGAATGGAAGGGGAACATTGCTACGCCAAAAGGTAGGTTTATTTCCTATCTTAAGGCAAGGAAGATGATCTCAAAAGGTTACATTTATCATCTTGTTCGCGTTAGGGATGCGGAGGCGAAGCCGCCTACTCTACAATCAATCCCCGTGGTCAATGAATTTCCAGATGTTTTCCCAGATGAACTCCCAGGCCTTCCTCCTGAAAGGGAGATTGAGTTTAGCATTGATGCATTGCCTGACACTCAACCGATCTCTATCCCTCCATACAGGATGGCCCCGGCAGAGTTGCGAGAGTTGAAGGCGCAGTTGAAGGACTTGCTGGATAAGGGTTTCATTAGGCCTAGCACTTCACCTTGGGGTGCGCCAGTCTTGTTCGTGCGGAAGAAAGATGGGTCGTTAAGGATGTGTATCGATTATCGACAGTTGAATAAGTTTACAATAAAGAACAAGTATCCACTTCCAAGGATTGATGACCTGTTTGACCAACTCCAGGGTGCCAAGTATTTCTCCAAGATTGACTTGCGTTCAGGGTATCATCAGGTGAGGGTTAAGGAGAAGGATATTCCAAAGACGGCCTTCCGGACAAGATATGGGCACTTTGAGTTCTTGGTGATGTCGTTCGGGCTAACAAATGCCCCAGCAGCTTTTATGGATCTCATGAATAGTGTATTCAGGCCCTATCTTGATGTGTTCGTGATCGTATTCATTGATGACATTCTGGTGTATTCTCGTTCGGAGGCGGAACATGCGGGCCACTTGCGGATAGTATTACAGACCCTTCAGGATCATAAGTTATATGCTAAGCTCTCTAAATGTGAATTCTGGCTGAACTCAGTAGCATTCCTTGGCCATGTGATATCTGATGAGGGTATTAGTGTCGACACTCAGAAGATCGATGCAGTGAAGAATTGGCCGAGACCTACAACACCGTCAGAAGTCCGCAGCTTCCTGGGGCTAGCAGGATATTATAGGCGGTTTGTAGAAGGGTTTTCCTCTATATCAGCACCATTGACTAAGTTAACACAGAAAGCTACCAAGTTCCAGTGGTCTGATGCTTGTGAACATAGTTTTCAGGAGCTAAAGAATCGATTGACATCCGCTCCAGTGCTAACTCTCCCATAAGGAACAGAAGGTTATGTGGTATATTGTGATGACTCAGGTATAGGTTTAGGGTGCGTATTGATGCAACATGGGAAGGTGATTGCTTATGCATCAAGACAATGGAAGAAGCATGAAAATAATTACCTGACTCATGATTTTGAATTGGCTTCAGTAATATATGCTTTTAAGATATGGAGGCACTACTTATACGCTNAACAGAGGAGGTGGTGGTATGGCTCAGCTGACTGGATCTGTGTCTGGTTCTTCCTCATCAGTTTGACCTCTNCATCT
Organism: Nicotiana otophora; assembly: GCA_000715115.1. Classification (NCBI taxonomy): domain Eukaryota; kingdom Viridiplantae; phylum Streptophyta; class Magnoliopsida; order Solanales; family Solanaceae; genus Nicotiana; species Nicotiana otophora. The sequence goes on along the minus strand of AWOL01S0004520.1, from coordinate 5,394 downwards.
TCAAGCAGAAGGAGTTAAATTTTAGGCAGCGTAGGTGGCTTGAATTACTAAAAGACTATGACGTCGAGATATTGTACCATCCCGGTAAAGCCAATGTTGTGGAAGACTCCCCACCGTTGTTCATTTTATCAAATATGGAGATTTGGAGCTTTGGGCGATTATGGAGAGAATTTTCACCACATGGATAGGAGTAAGTATTTTTGACGTGGTTTTGATTATATTACATGATTCTATCTTGTATTTTGGAAATTAATCGATGATTCTCAAAGAGAAATTGTTTTTTTTTCTAAACATTCCAATGTGAATTATTTGGTCTCGAACATCAATACGGAGTGGGATTTGAGTGAAATTAGTATGGTTTTACTCGTATTCGAATGGGCTGTCGAAATTTGTGAGTGTTTCTGGGTTTCGAGGTACGAGCCTGGGTTGACTTTTTGGTTGGCTTCTAGTAATTGATTAATGATTCGGCCTTTTTCGTTTGGGTTTGTTTCCCATATCATTATTTGATGTTTTTGAGTTGCTTTTGGCTAGTTTCGAACCATTCAGAGATTCATTTGAGCGAGATGACATTTTTATAGTATTATTTTGCTTGATCGGTATTTGATTTTGATTTTTAGAGGTAAGTAAGATTTCTAAACTTTGATTTGCGGGTAAATATCCCTGAGAACTATGATATTGAGTTTGTTTGGTGATGACGCACGTGGTAGGTGATAGGCGTGTGTGTGTGCTCTGAGGTATTCATGATCTAGGTAGTTCTTAGGCCAATATGTGCCCTGTATTGGTATCATGCTTCTTTGATATCATATGTTCTCTATTTATATGACTACATGAGATATTATTCATGATAGAATGCATGTCTAGGCTACCTGCTTAACTGTTTGAGACATGATATGGTTATTTTCGCCATGTTGAGCTAGCTTCCTTGAGCCGTAGTCATATTGTACAGTCATGATAGTTATATCCTCATGATATATATTTGTCTCTATGCACTTTAGATATGCTATCTCACATGTTATTGGTGTCCTTACACGTGACACAAGTTTGAACTATATTTAAGGCATGTTGTGATATTTCGTGTTATATAATTGAATCATGTTTCCTTGAGAATGTTGAAATATGGAGACTTGAGCAGATTGATGAATGATGTAGGTCTAAGAGCAACTTTGTGAGTCATGTTGGATCGAGTTACACGGAGCAATAATTATATTGATATTGAGGTGGTGGCACATATTTTGAGGCTATGAGTGCACCACGCCCCATGATTTGGCTATGTGATTTTGATTAGTACTTGGGCAAGATCCATTCTTCTAGAGTATCGGATGGTCCGAGAGTGCTTCGACGCTTAATATCGAAAGATTGTATTTTGAAGGTTGAAATTTTCTATGTTTAACTTGGAGTGTATTTCGGAGTTATCAGACTCTGTGTAGTGTTTAGGCACCTTGGGTAGGTTCATTTTATTGACTGGAGCTTGTGTGCCATGTTTGGGGGTGATCCGGATTGTCTAAGTGTGATTCAGACGCATTGGCGAAGTTTGAATGTTTGAAAGTTAAAAGAAGGATTTTGAATGTTAATTAGTGATTTAGATGTTATTCGTGTCATTTCGAGCCTCTTGATAAGTTTGGATAAGGTATTAGGACTGGTTGGCATGATTCGACAGGGTCCCAGGGGCCTCGGGGTGATTCATGGTGGATTCAGATCAAGTTGGAGTGTTTTGCTACTGTTGGTTGCTGGTTCTAGTTTAGTTCTTCGCGGACACGTTGGGGAGCTTGCATTTGCAAGAAGGATTTGAGCTGGAGATCGCTTGTTCTTCATGTTTATGATGCGAGGGTCGCATCCATAAAGGTGTGGGTTATAGGAGCACTGCATTCGCGACAAGGACGTCGCATTTGCGAAAGATGATTTTTGGAGCAGGAATAGGGAATGTTTCGCGAACGTGAGGGACATGTCGTGTTCGCAATGAAGGGTCGCCTATGCTGTGTACAAGTTTGCAAAATCGGGATTTGGCTCGTTTCGGCTCACTTCTTCCACCGGAGCTGGTTTATGGGTGATTCTGAAGGGGCTTTTTCATCATTCATCACAAGGTAAGTGATTTCTACACATTGTGAGCTAGAAATAGTAAATTTGGAGTTTTTTCTACGAAATTGGACATGGAATTGGGAATAGATTGTATATTTGAGTTTATGGTGCTATGGGTAATATTTATCTTCGAAAAGTTTTGGAATCTGGGAGTGTGGGCTTGGGCTGATTTTGTTGACTTTTCGAGTTGAGTTGGGAATTGTTATGAATCTTTAAATAACGAGTCTTTGAGTATACTTTGATTGGTTTGCACATATTTTGGCTAGTTTCAAATAGTTTGGAATTGATTTGAGGAGCTAGAGAGGCGATGGACCCGGTTATTAGATTCAGAACAAGGTACGTCTCCTGTCTAACCTTGTGAGGTGGGATTTA
>AWOL01S0004517.1:40818-75558 GCA_000715115.1 Nicotiana otophora | reverse complement strand
GACCCAAAGTTTCTGTAAAACTTATGAACGTAACTTGTGATGACTTTCATCGACTTTTGTTCCACCACTCGCTTGACTTCAAAACATAACACACGACTATCATACGACTAAAATAACTCATAACATAACCTACTTAACAATTTAAACACCCTGGTCTCACTCCAAAAGTACATGTTATAACATTCCCAATTTGTCGACTTTCGACGAAACATTATTTGTTTTCAATTCCTTTAGCTTCTGAAACTTCCAACCATCATTGTACTTGTTGTTTATGATCTTCAATATTTGTAATCTCTGAGGTAATAGGATTAACTTACTTTGCAAACTTTTCAAATGTGATTTCATTTATGAGCTTACATCAATTGACTTATGATGACTCGTACGTACGAAAACATGGGTTGTAACATCTGTGTTACCAAAGATCGGGTAAGGACTCGAATTGCCTCAAAGAGAAGGTGTTAGGCACTCATCGAGGTCGACAACTGTGGGTCCCAAACGAAGTTTACACTATGTAGGATTATCAGATCATAATTGTCCAAAGTTATCATATAAGTGTGGGAAGGCAATAAGTTTAAAGGTTCTATTGTGAACAAGTGTAAAGTAAATCAGGTCAACAATTAAACAATATAGATAGTCAATACAAGTCTTTAGATGTTACAAGGTAAAACGTAATTATTCTATATTCAATGACTAAGTGTGAACAATAGACATGTAAAGGAGAGGGGTGATAAGATTTGTAGCATAAAGGATCACCCCGTGTAATACTCCGCAACTCCTTTAGAGTAAGGGTTGCTCATATTATTCAGAGGGCACAGACTATCATCTCCTGCTACCCGATTACTATGTTAAAGTTGTTTACTTAAAGCGCTCTAATGCAATTCTAAATTGTCTCCTATGCGTGCGCTACCCGTCATATGCCTATGGTCCAGGAGACATTGGACCTACTATTTGGGAGATTCTAGACACTACTTAGGATGCTCAAAATGATAAAACTAGGCAGGCATTCGAAACATATAGGACTTCACACAAAGTCAATAAATGGCTCAAGTTGGTCTCCACACGTAAGCAGCAAATTTCACGCAAGTAGATAGTTGCAAATTAGAACACGTTAAGTCATTAAGTCCTATAAACATGGTCTCTATTTGATTCTAATTTTGTACATGCACCATTGCAGCTTTAAACTAACACATTGGTAGATTAAAGGTATTGCAGGTCCTATAGGTATGATCTCTAATTGTTTTCACGATAAGGTAATACAGTTGTTTGAAAGGTCAACATTAGCAACGCTGATTTTATAACCATGCTTCCTAGGCGGCTGACAGTATCCTATAGGCATGGTTTCTAATGACTGACAATTGAATATGATTTTATAATACTTCATCCCTATAGGAATGTCATCTAAGTGTGGCAATACAACGAAGCAGCAAAAGCAGTTAATTAATTTATTAAGATCCTATAGTCATAATATATGGGTAAGCACTACAATAAAGCACTAGAAGCGATTGATTGATTAATTAGTTGAAGCCCTATAGACATGTTATAGTTTAGCGAAGCATGTGTTATGTTGTCTAAGTGTGCATAGTAGTAGACATCGAAACAAGTATAGCAAACATGCTTTGAATAGTGTACAAGTATTAGACTGCCACGACCCAAAATCCAACTAGTAGTGATGGAACCTAACCCAACCCACTAGGTAAACCAATTAACAACTAACCAATTCCAATGAAATTAATAAGACAATTAAATAAAACAAAACATCTGAAACTGATACGCTCCCCATGGACTAGTAGTACGAATCATAATCTTCTAAGATTAGAATTTACAAAGCTGGTGTGAAATAAATACATCATCTATTCGAAATGTACATAAACAAATTTTTATAAATATAAGGCTACCATGAACAAGAGGCAGCTACAACCGGAATTCAGCTACGTCTTCAATTCCAACTTCGGCGATCACAGCAACATCAACAACCAACACTTGCGCGCAAGGTGTAGAAGTGTAGTATGAGTACAACAAACCCCATGTACTAAATAAGAAACAAACCTAACATTAAGTTGAAAGTAGTGACAAGCTGGAACAAAGGACGGGTCCAACACCAATAGCCAACAACAATCCATAACAATGTAAAGCAAGAAATAAAAGAAGTAACCCAGAAATAGAATGCTTAGCTAAATCATGATTTCTAAAAATAGTTCTGCCTTTCTAGTATATTACTAAAAACACAAGTAGTTTACCGAAGTTGCCAAAAATATGAGTAAATTTGAAAACTGCAATTTTTTTTTCTATAAATCCTTTCAACAATAAATAAGGTGTTTCATTTTCTTTCTAGATAGCAAGTGTAGAGAACATCTCTATGCCCATATGTCAACATGTGTGAGAAGCCATATATTACGTGATACCGTACAACATGAGAAAAATATGTCTCTATGCCTATATGTCATGTGTGCATGTCAATGCAATGTATCTTAGAGATGAACTCATGTACTCACACTCTCAGAGTACGCAAACTCACTGTCTCACACTTTCCAGTCATCATGATCAATCACTCAGTTCTTTATATGGCCAATCCGGCTCAGGGAAGACCCATGCCGGAATATATACATCAACTGACAATCAGTCACTCAGTACTGAGTAGGGCTAATCTAGCCCGTGGGGAAGATCCATCCCCAGATATAAATGCTTCGAAAAAGACCCATGTCCAGGGAAAATCCACCCCGCAATATAAATCAACCACGCTCACTAGGGGTGTATGCAGACTCCGAAAGGGCTCCGACAGTCCAAGGGCTATCATAAATCAATAAAAACCCGCTGCAACTTACAACCCGATCACATAAATGTAATCAATATAATATGATGCGGCGCGCAGCTCGATCCCATAATATCACTCACACTCAGGCCCTCGGCCTCACTCAATTGTCAATCTCTCTAGTCTCTCAGGCTCACAATGCCATGAAGCTAGCCCAAAATGATGATATGATGTGTCAATAAATGGTAGCAGAGGCTGAGATATGATATGCATATGAATGCGTATGACTGAGTATGTAATGTAATGAAAGCAGATAACTCAGTAGCAGAAATGACCTCAGTAGGTCTCAATAAGATAAGCATGTAGCCTTGACATGGTTTCTAACATGGGTCACATCTCAATAGCTCAAGTACATAGAGATTTCATTGTTATAGATAAGATCATGTAACTACACAGTACCACAGGAGTAACGGAGTCACAATTCACACAGTGCACGCCCACATGCCTGTCACCTAGCATGTGCGTCACCTCAACACCAATCATACAGCACATAATTCGGGATTGCATACCTCAGCACCCAGTTTAGAAGTGTTACTTACCTCGAACAAGACAATTCCACCAAGCAAGCCAAGCGCTGCTCCAAAAATGCCATTTCGCGCGTATCAACCTCTGAACGGCTCAAAACTAGCCAAAAGCTACTCCAATACATCGAATAATTCCAAAGGAAACAAACCCATCGATAAATGTTAAATCTTTAATAGAGTGCTTTATAAGCAATGCCCAGTGATACACTATGCAAATGTGGTAGAAGCATCGCGTTCGCAAAGTACAAACTCACATTGCGACACTTTACACTACGCGTTCGTGGCAAAACCCTCGCGAATGTGATGAAGCACACTGCCATACTTTTGCGATCGTGAACCCAGTGTGAACGCGACCTTAGAAGCGCAAACGTGAAGAATAAATAGCTCCATTAACCAAAACAACTTTAGCGATCGCAGCCAAATCTTCACGATCGCGAAGAACGCCATGAGCAATATGTAATAGCAGAAAACCAGCAACCAAATAAGAATGAGAACATTACAGACCTACTCGAGGCCATAACACTCGGGACCCCGACAAAATATACCAACAAGTCCCATAACATAACACAGACCTACTCGAGGCCTCAATCACACATAACAACATCAAAACGACGAATCATACCTCAAATCGAACTTAATGAACTTTGAACTTTTCAACTTCCATAATTCATGTCAAAACATAGCAAATAAACCCGGAATCAACTCAAATTTTGCACACAAGCCACGAATGACATAACGAAGTTATTCCAATTCCCGGAACCACAATTCGAATTTGATATCCACAAAGTCAACTCTCGGTCAAACCTTTAAATTTTCAATTTTTGCCAATTTGTGCGAAACCTTGTAGAAACATTCAAATTCAAATTCGAGCATATACCCGAGTCCAAAATCACCATCCGGACCTATCAGAATTAAAACTCTGTTCTGCGGTCAAATTCACAAAAAGTCAAACTTGGTCAACTCTTCCAACTTAAAGCTTCCTAGTTGAGAATCATCCTTCCGAATCAATTCCAAATAACCTACCAGTCATAAAACATCATACGGAGCTACTTGTGCCCCCAAACAATGAGCGAAGTGCAAATGCTCAAAACGATCGGTCGGGTCGTTACATCCTCCCCCACTTAAACTTACGTTCTTCCTCGAACGTGCCCAGAGTTGTTCTTAAGCCATCAAATCACCGTATAACCTTATCATGCACATACCCCGGGGTGATCCCACATCACTCTAATCTATATAAGCCTGACGACACAACATAACTGAAAATCCTTAATTCAACCTTAGCCCATAAACCTTAGAATCCATTTCCACTATCCGGATTTCTTATAAGACCTGCATCTCGCATCTACACACTATATAAATCTAAACAAGCTGTATCAAGCCATAACCATAACCTAAGATGTAATCACATGATATACCGCATAACTCAAATACTCATAAAAAAATGTCCAATCACAGTAGCTGCCCAAAACAACCCAATTTCGGTAATAAACCTCATGTCAAACAAAACCTTGTTCTAAAACCTTCGTACACTGCCGATGATGAAAGAAACACATGGAAACTCATAACCATTCATCAGATCAATACGTCATGGAGCTCTCTCTCCTTCAAAAATAACTATAGCTAATTTCTAAGCCGACTTCTGATATTATCCTTCCAAATATACCGCAATCAAATCCGATAGCACCCATCCTAGATCCGACAACTTCATCTTATCAAATACCAACTACTCTACTGACATTCCATACCAATACTACCTAGAGCCACAAACCGTGCAATCCATGCACCCATACACAATAATTCAAATGTACTCAAATGTGGAAAATGATTCAAACGAGAGAACCACCCCGCAAGATCAACAAATACTGCCACAACACAATGCTAAAAGCCCATCAGACACCGTAGAACCATAACACACGAATTTAACACAAAGGATCATATATCAACATACCTCTGCCGCTATACGCGACCCCATCCAAACACTGGTCCATATGAGATACTTCAAGTCGCCTTGCACAAAATCAATAACCTTGCACAACTCGACATTATGTACCCAAGGTGCATGACCATGACCACAAAGAAGCAAATGACATAATGCCGCACAAACCCGAAAGAACATAAACAATGCGCAATCAATCATGCAACACCCAAATACCCATCTCGCCCCAATTCTGCTATAAGGCCCTAATAGAACCGAACCAAGTGTCCATATAACCAATGAATCACACCCCTCGTAGAATAGAAGAGTAATACATAGGACATAACAGAACACGAATAAGCTCAACTCTAATCGAATGGCACATCTCTCAACAACAGCAGTACAAAGTCAACCCATTCGACCCAGTGTAGAATACACATCGTCATTGGGTGTATCAATGGGCCTTGAATCAACTCTGGTCATCCACAAATAGATAAATAACCCTCCGAAGGTCCACAATGACTGCATAATAACACATACTATCATCTGGCTAGCTTTGGCGAGATCTTCACAGTCCACAACCACGAAATAATCTGCTTCTAAAAATTCTTGGTCTCCAAATCCATAGGACACATGAATCACCATATCTGATCCCAACTCAACTGCCAGAATGTCTAACACATCTCTCATAGACGATCACCCCATGAGGAATACCTCTATAATTCTTCCATGCCACATAGAAAAGTCTGAATATCAACAATAGATCAACCCGGCGAGCACTGCAATACCAATGAAGCATCCGTAAGTCAAAACACAATGTGCCTTCTAAAATGAGCACCCTTCTCAGGGGATACCAAGTAGTAATATCACTCACATAGTCATCTGAAACCGTCCATGCGTCCTAAGAATTTATGTCCTCCCCTTCAAAACTGACCCTTGACCTTGCATATGCAAATCTCGATCCCACACAACACACGACATCGATCATGCCATAATATGAAAAGTAAGAGAATCTCATAATCCCCTCGAAGTCACAAGCAAAACTACATACTCAGTTAGCTAGGAACCTTCCATTTGATCTCATCTAGGAGAAAATAATAATACTCAACATGCTCCCCACGCCGGTAGGAGATATCCATCTCAACCGTGCTAGAAACTATGGAAAATACTTCGAAACCCATTAACACGTAACTAAGCCATCAGAACCGAATCCCTCTAACGCAACCAAGCCATGCAGGTCGCCAAAACCCAAGAGCATTGCCACAAAACACCGGTAGAAACTCACCACATCATAGTACCCAAAGAACAGATCATATCCATTACCGTGTTGATCCGACCTACTACCAAGCTGTCCTATTTCTCCGAGTTCCTTCCAAATTGACTTCGAATTAATACTTCTCGTTGCTAGAATACCATGATCCTTAACCAAAACTCACCCCTTGAATTCTCTCTCAAGCAAACCAAAAGTACCACAACCAACATACCCACTCTGAAGAGACATTCTGCGAACCCAGAACTGTTTTCCTTCACCTCCTGATACTGATATGTAGAATCCATAAGGATATACAAATACCACAAGTCTCGACACCATCTAATGAAAATATCAAATCCTAGCCATATACCAATCCGAAATTCTTAATTGCTTCATATAAATCATGAATCCATTAGAACAGTTCTCGAGATTCATCCACTCTGCTCAAATCTCAATTGCACCGCCCCAAATGGGCCAAACGACTTGTGCCCTATTAGTACGACGACACCCAAAGAAATAACCCCACCTTAATGCAACCAAGCAAATTCCTACGCCATGCACACTACATCCTTCACGGATAACCACTCAATCATTCCATGATTCCCATATACCCATAGAGTGTAATACAACCCGTATTCAGAAATTCCCTTACTCAAGTCATCCTCAATCTAAACCTTTGTAAGTCATAACTGATTCACTAATATACCGCAAACCAAAACCAATACAACACATAACTATGCTATCAACTCATCGATAACAGACTCCCCCACTTGGCGCAAAGCCATGGAATAAAACATCCGATAAATTACAATAACCATACCCCATTACTACCATAATACCGCAGTGAGATTCAACTAAATACTTCATAAGCTCATGTAACACCAACCATCTAATACCTCAAGCCATCTAGAAATCTCGAATTCATCCTCGTGACGGTCAGGTCAACTATTACAACCGATCCAAACTCAAATCGCACAAATATAACCCACTAGTAGAAAAGAAAGCCTCCAAACAACATCATAAAAATGACACATCTGTAGATTTCCTCCCAGGTTATAACATACCTACTTAGCCTCAACTGACATCTCTTTATGCCCTTTCATAGCCATAACTACTACGAAATCACTTAATCTTCCTAAGTCTGAACCCATCAATAAGTCATAAACATCTACTTCGTTCCACAATTAGACAATCTTGAAAACTTTTCCAATACACTCATAACTCGAGACTATACGTCACATCAAGACATAAATCAAGCACTCAATAATCCTTTTTACATCTCAAGCAAACTCTTCTTATCATATTCAATCTATTTGAACATATGCCGCAGTCACATCATACTCATCATATATCCATCCAATCACCCATCGAGCCACAAATTCCATTAATAGGGACACTACCGAACTTATAAGTCCAAAAGCATGTGCTCACACAACCGAAACATTTATGCTCCAGGTATAGTCAAAACCCGGCCTCAAGTCCTCCAGAATGGCCCATCATTAGCACACATAAATCACATATCGTACATCATCCATGAATTCACAAGCCGTTGATGCACAACTCATACCGAGCACTCACGTGCATATACAAATGCATGGAAGGAATTCAAAGAGTTACACTTCAAGTTGATTCAATGTCGCACGATAAGGAAAAAAGATGGGAATTATATCCTAAATGTATTACAGCCTCTCGAAGATAGGTATGGACCTCATCATACCGATTTGTAAGACTCTACTAGACACTTGCTCATGACTTGTAGAACCTATGAACCTAGAGCTCTAATACCAATCTGTCAGGACCCAAAATCCAGCTAGTTGTGATGGCTCCTAACTCAACCCTCTAGGTAAGCCAATTAACAACTAACCAATTCTAATTAAATTAATAAGACAATTAAATAAAAGATAACATCTGAAACTGATACGTTCCCTATGGATTGGTAGTACAAGTCATGAGCTTCTAAGATTAGAATATACAAAGCTGGTGTGAAATAAATACATCATTTATTCGAAATGTACATAAACAAATTTTTATGAATCTAAGGCTACCATGAACAAGAGGTAGGTACAACTGGAACATAGGTACGTCTTCAATTCCAACTCATGTCGATCACAACAATATCTATGCGCAAAGTGCAGAAGTGTAGTATGAGAACAACTGACTCCATGTACTCAATAAGTAACAAACCTAATATTAGGTTGAAAGTATTGACGAGTTCGAATGACGGTCGGGTCAAACACCTATAGCCAACAACAGTCCATAACAAAGTAAAGTAAGTAATAAAAGAAGTAACTCAGAGATAGAATTCTTAGCTAAATCATGATTTCTGAAAATAGTTATGCCTTTCTAGTATATTAGTGAAAACCCAAGTCGTTTACCGAAGTTGCCAAAAATATAAGTTTGGAAACTGCAATGTATTTTCCAAAAATTCTTTCAACAATAAATAAGGTGTTTCATTTTCTTTATAGATAGCAAGTGTAGAATACATCTCTATGCCCATATGTCAACATGTGTGAGAAGTCATATATGATGTGATACCGTATAGCATGAGGAAAATACATCTCTATGCATGTATATCGTGTGTGCATGTCAATGAAATGTATCTCAGAGATGAACTCATGTCTTCACACTCTCAGAGTACTCAATGTCACTGTCTCACACTTTCCACTCATCATGCTCAATCACTCAGTCCTGTATATGGCCAATTCGGCCGAGGGAAGATCCATCTCGGAATATATACATCAACTGACCATCAGTCACTAAGTACTGAGTATGGCTAATCCAGCCCGTAGGGAAGATCCATCCCTAGGTATAAATGCTTCGGAAAAGATAAATGTCTGGGGAAGATCCATCCCTCAATATAAATCAACCGCACTCACTAGGGGTGTGTGCAGACTCCGGAGGGGCTCCCTCAGCCCAAGGGGTATCATAAATCAGTAAAAACCTGTGGTGGAGTGCAACCCGATCCCATAAATATAATCAATATAACATGCTGTGGCGTGTATCCCGATCCCATAATATCGCCAGTCTCTCCGGCTCACAATGCCATGAAACTTGTCACGACCCACACCGATGGGCCACGACGGGCACCCGGTGCCTTACCCAACCGAGTACCGATGTAACATCTCTTTCTTATCACACCATCATGGGTAAATGGTCCAGAAGGGTCATCATGAGATAACTAGAGTAAAACATAAGGTAATACTAGACATAGAATAACCCAACATGATATAGAAACTTATACATGTGACATATGAGTCTATAAGGATGACATGAACATTTGTACGCTCAAAACATAGGCCGAAAATTCCATACAAGTATCCACACACATGACATATGTCTACAAGCCTCTAAGAGTACATAAACATCATATAGGTTGGGACAAGTCCCCGACATATCAATCAATACATGTCCAAATCATACTGACCAAATAAACAACTCCGGAGCAAGTGGAGTGCACCAACACCTTCTGCTAAGCTTATAGCCTATTAGGTGAACTTTCAACTTGTCTATCGGACCTGCGGGCATGAAACGCAGTGTCCCCAGGGAAAAAGGACGTCAGTACAAATAAAGTACTGAGTATGTAATGCATGAAAGTAGTATATAAATGACATGACAGAAATATGGAGTAAATTACTCAACCTGTAAGTTTGAATAGCTCTGTGAATAATAAAACATTTATAATATCATGCATGTGCATGTAAATGTCATATCATGCATAGGTATATGCGTACATAACATCATCAAGCCTCTAAGGGCATCCCATCATATCATCTCAGCCTCTGTGGGCAAAATCATTAAGGTATACCAACTGATCAGGTGGTGGAACGTATATAACGCCATAACCTTTCCCCATATCCCATATACATATACTATACGCGTATATAATGTCATCTAGTCATGGGTCAATATACATGTATAAATGAATGCAATACATAATAAAGTAAGTTAATAAGATCTCTCGGTATGTCATGAGGCCCATGAACGGACGATATGATAGTAGGACATATGGGGAATAAAGAACATAGGCAACCCTAGTACTTCTAAGAATAGAATCATTTGTGAAAGTTGTGTGCTTGCTCGTTCCATTGCATCGTATAGATCATGCCACAGGAAAGAAGGGATATCCTTAACATACCTGTATGATCTCTTCCTTATTACTCAACAAAGCTCAGCACAAACATCATGGATCTACAACAAGTGAAATGATATTGCAATTAATATATAATGACGTACCATCGTATTTGGCTTGTCGTATGGCTCAAGGAAAATCGGGCAGAAACTCCCCTTTTATTAATACATCGCATAGACCACTAAGGGTCATCAATAGCCCAACAACAACAACTATTACCAACAATAGCAACAACATCAATATAATCTAATACGAGTTTCTCCGATTATCTTAACAATCATATTAAGCGGCAAGATCGTTTTTACACATAACAAGATATAAATTGAATCCAACTCTTATTCCATATTACAACCTTCAGAACATCATACTTATATGTACTATATTATTTCTAGTTCACAACATCCAGAAAATGCCTTCCAAAACAGCCCCATACGTTTAGCACCTTAATTTTTACTGTCAATCACTTGTTTTTCATCTTTTCTTTTTCAATCAACTTAATTAACACCTAGAAAAGCTTAACAAAAGCAGCCACAACATTATCAAATTATGTCTCATAATTTACAGCCACCACAAACTATATATTTATCCACAAAACAGTCCAACCAAAAAGACAACCATATCCCATGTTCTTTCAAGTGCTATCTTATGGTTTTGCACTCAAACAACACAACCAACACAAGATTTTCCTTTAGGCACAATCAAGAAGATGTTATACATACATTGGACAGCAGCTACAACTCGAAACCCTATCTCAACTTAGCTCACAATAGCCCTCAATCACACCACAACATCATAGAAGCATTCTCTTGTAGTCTTTAACACCTTTGATGCTGAGTTGAGTTGATTTCCCTTGATTTTGGTTCTTGGTATCTTGGGATATGTTAGGTAGGGTCTCGGAGAGCTTTTGGACGAAATTTTTGTGAGAAATGACCCGAAATGCGGCTGAAAAATCTTTAAAATACGTAAGGTCTGTGGCAGTCTCAAGTGGGTCCCAACCGAGCTGCTTGCGCAGTCGTGCGAAAATGCGGATATCTCTCTACTCCGACATCATATCGATGAATGGTTTGCAGAGTTAGATACTAGATACATGGGATTTAATTAAATCTAAAGATATCCCTATAACTCTAAATATATTGGGAGAAAACTGCCGCGCAACCTGAACAATAAACCTGCCAGTTTCTCCGAAGTGCGGCGACGTGACTTGGCGACCCTATTTTAAAGATTCCTATTTCTTTACCCCCAATATCGTATTAATAAATGTTTTTGACCATTGGAAACTAGGTTCAAATTCCTTCATTTTGGTATGATATATGTCCCAAAATGAGATCATAAATCTTACGAATTTAATTTCACAAAATGGCTCGTTACAAGGCAAACCTTAGCTCGATTTTTCCGCAACTTAAATCCTATTTTTCCCAAACTTTGTATTTTATATCCAAACATCATATATTGTCATATCATGACTTTAAACTCATTTAAATCCTGATTAACAAGTCTATTATTCATCTTAACGTACTTAAGACTTCGATAAACCTTTCTTATCCTTGTAGAAAGATTTCGTCCTTTTTGAGCTTACATTAGATAATCCTATAATGACAGTGACGTCTGAAGTACGGAATGTAAAAACATTAAATCAATTCATATACTTTCAAAGAGGATCTCATTTCCGAGCTTACATCAATTGACGTACGACATACTTTCACGTACAAAAACATGGGGTGTAACAAAACTAGCCCAAATGATGATATGATCTGTCAATAAATGGTAACAAAGACTGAGATATGATATGCATATGAATGCGTATGACTGAGTATGTAATGTAATAAAAGCAGACAACTCAACAGCAGAAATGACCTCAGTGGAACCCAACAGGATAAGCATGTAACCTAGACATGGTTTCTATCATGGGTCACAGCTCAATAGCTCCAGTGCGTAGAAATTTCATGGTTATAGATAAGATCAGGCAACTACACAGTACCACAGGAGTAACGTAGTCACAATTCACACAGTGCACGCCCACACGCCCATTACCTAGCATGCGCGTCACCTTAACACCAATCACATAGCTCGTAATTTGGGGTTTCATACCCTCAGCACCAAGTTTGGAAGTGTTACTTGCCTCGAACAAGACAATTCCAATACATAGCAAGCCAAGCATGCTCCAAAAATGCCGTCTCGTGGGTACCGACCTCCAAACGGCTCAAAACTAGCCATAAGCAACTCAAATGCATCAAATAATGCCATAGGAAACAAACCTATCGATAAATGTTGAATCTTTAATCAGAAGCCCAAAATCGGCCAACAATTCAAACTCGGGCCCACACCTCAGAACCCGACAAACCATTCAATTGCGTGTCCAACCATACTAGTTTCACTCAAATTCGACTCCAAATCGATGTTCAAAACTCAAAAAATCGGATTATGAAACTTTAGGCTAAAACCCCCATTTTGCACTTTTGGAACCCTCAATCAAATGCAAAAAACAAAGAAAGATTCATAATATAAAATCAAAAATGAGTGGAGAACACTTACCCTAGTCTACATGGTGAAAGTTGCTTCAAGAATCGCCTCAATCCGAGCTACATAGCTCATAAAATGAAAAATAACTGAAATCTCCAAAATAAAGTACTTTATATGCAATTCCCAGTGATACCATACGCGTCGCGAAGCACAAACTCACGTTGCAACACTTTAAACTACGTGTTCGCCTGTGAAGGGCCCAAATAGACTGACCAACCCTCGCTCAACACTACGCAAATGCATAGCTATGGCCGCGCAGACTAAATTCTTTAACCTAGTGCGAATACGACCTCAAAAGTGTGAACGTGAAGAACAAATAGCTCCACTGACCAAAACACCTTCTGCGATCGCGGCCAAATCTTCGTGATCGTGAAGAACGCCAGGAGCAATAGGTAACTGCAGAAAACCAGCAACCAAATAAGAATTAGAAATGGTCCGAACCTCGTCCGAAGCTCACCCGAGCTACTCGGGACCCCGGCGAAATATACCAACAACTCCCATAACATAACACAGACCTACTCGGGGCCTCAAATCACGCATAACAACATCAAGATGACGAATCGCACCTCAAATCGAACTTAATAAACTTTGAGCTTTTCAACTTCCATAATTCGTGTCGAAACATAGCAAATCAACCCGGAATGAACCCATGTTTTGCACACAAGCCCAAAATGAAATAACAAAACTATTACAATTCTCGGAATCACAATACGAATCCGATATCAATAAAATCAACTATGGGTCAAACTTGTGAACTTTCCAAACCTTCAAATTTTTAATTTTTGTCAATTTTTGCCAAAACCTTCTAGAAACATTCAAATGCAAATCCGATCATATGCCCAAGTCCAAAATCACCATCTGAACCTATCAGAACCATCAAAACTCCGTTCCGAGGTCAAATTAACAAAAAGTCAAACTTGGTCAACTCTTCCAACTTAAAGCTTCCTAGTTGAGAATCATCCTTCCGAATCAATTTCGAAGAAACTAAAAACCTAAACCGACGATTCACACATGTCATAATACATCATACAGAGCTACTCGTGTCCCCAAACTACCAAGTGAAGTACAAATCCTCAAAATGATTGGTCAGGTCGTTACATAGACAAGTTAAGTAAAGTGCATGTGATCCCTATAGGCATGATTCCTATGAGTGTGCAGAAATAAAGCACGCTAATAGAAAAAGCAAATAAAGAACATAGACCCTATAGACATATTCTCTACCCTTTTATGCAAGAATAGAATATACTCGTTACCCTTTTCCACTAATTTGCCCATCATTCAGTTTTACAAGCTATTACATATCATTTAAAATACTTACAGGCCCAAATTCAAATATAGAATAACTAGTAATACATCTGGTACTTCAAATAGGCTTAGGACTTCATGCGGACATCAAGCCCAAACCCCAGGTGCTGACAATATACTTCGAACCCTCAATACCAATGGCATGCCCTACATACCAGGTCCAATCTACTCCAATGATTAAGCTAAGGGATGCTAAATTCAGCCATACAGGTAACAAAACTACTCTTAAAACTGTAACTAGCAACCATTCTAATCGGGGCATATAAGAAAGATCATGCTTAAATTGGGATACATACAAGCCACATATGAGGCAAGTTTATGATTATCACTTCGTAAAAAGAGTTTAAAAGCAACATGATTATTTCAAACAAAATTTCAAAACAAAGCTTGATCCAGAACTATCTTAGACAGTTTTAGGCAGGGGTTTGAGCATGAAAACCTAGTAGCGCCATCGACAAGAACTTGCGCGGTACAACCTTGGTAGCTTTAACATGAGAGACTAATTAAATCAACTAACTTGTGAAGCTTAACATGTGAAATGTTCAGAAAAATACCAATAACCACCCAAAGGTTTTAAATCTAATAGGTAAGCATTCATGGAAGATGAGAAGAAGCTAACTTTCAGGTAAATAAGGCAAGCATGCATCACAAGAATAGGCCTGAGACTTATTTTAGTCGACATAAGGAGAAATAGACTAGACATATATTGGAATTCACCCTAGGAGTTTTAAGCGATCAGTGAGCACACATCACCAAAACAAAGAAACAAGTCTGCCTAGGAATTATAACAGTATTGGCATATAGAACTCATATAGTCCCAAGTTGATTTCAGGGAAATTGCAGGTGTACATGAAAGACTCAGCAAAGACACATTCCTATAAGTTTTGGGCATACATTAGTTCCCTAGGATATTCTAAGTCATGGTTTCATGATAAGCAACAGTCTTTAAGTAACTAGTTACACGTAAACATGAAAATTACCAATCAATCAGGTTGGACATCTACAGTAGGCATGCATTAAGGGTTAGTAGTGTCAAGAAAGAGTACATTAGGCTAAGCATTTAGACAGTGTTGTCACATGATTTGCAGAGAAACAACATGTAATGTATAAGGGATTCAACAAGAAGAAAGCAACTCTGAGCAATAACATGGTTTCCAAGAAATCCGAACAAGATGCAATAAACATCAAACAAGTCATGAATCAACTTACTAACTATGCGAAAATCAGGTCTAGAACATAATTGAAACTACAAGATGACATTAAAACAGGCAAGGTTGTACACAAAGTGGCATAACATTAAACTCAAAGGAATTCATGTAATGCTAATGCACATAACATAAACACCATCCGAGGAAAGTAAAATTACTAGAGTATAAAGTAATAACCAGTTGCGAACAAAGTAAACAACGAATGAGGAATTCAAAATCTCAGGAAGAGCTGCGATTACCGGAGAACAAGGAAACCCCAAACCCCCAGTACTTCATAGTTCACAAGAGCCTTGAAGTGGCAGTATTTAGAGAGGATTAGGGATACGATGGATAGGGTTTGTAAAGAAGAGAGGAGTAGAGAAAGTAGAGGCGGTAGAAATGGAAAAGTGTCTTTAAGGTTTGGGGGTGAAAGATATAAGGAGATGGAGAGGTTTATTATGGGTCATTGATCACTTGAGATCAACGACCAAGATTAAATAGGAAACGGGGCGGGTCAAAGGTGACGGGTCACGACCGAATTTTAAAATGGGGCATTTGGTTGGGTTGTCGTGGGCTAAGTGTTTGTATTTAGCTATAAATTAAATATGCGAAATTTGTTTAAAATAATTTATAAAAAGTAATTCATAAATAATTTAATTATTACTTAAGCAGTAAAATTATTGAAAGTAATAGCTTAACACTATAAAAGTATAATAATGCTATTATAGTATAAACAATGTAAATAATGTAGTTATGTATAGAATATAGGCTATTATTGTAAAATTGTACAAATAGCTCAAAATGCAAAAGTAATTATATAAAATGAAGTAAAAATGTTATAAAACATATATGTGGTTGTAAATAATAAATTTAGATGATTAGGTCATCACAAAATAATTTGGAAGGGTAGTCAATAAATATCTAAACAACTTAAATGCAAGAAAATCAGTTATAAAGCCTTAAATATTATGGAAAATTATAGAAAATACTTATACGACTCTTGTAAATTGGCGATGATGCAAAAATGATATTTTGAAAGTATATATGATTTTTATAAAAAACAAGACCTAAATTGGATATCAACAACTTCCCCTCTTTACCGGGGAATGATGAAAGAGATGTTGTGTAAAGAAAATGATGACCAATTTTTTCCGAAATGAGTGAGGATGATGTATTTTTTAAAACATGGGGGTCGAACCCTGGTTCCTGAGTTACCTACATATCCCTAGTGTTACGGGATTAGGCCGTGTGTAGTTCTTGATTCAACGACGAACGCAACCGATAGAATTGTTATAAGAGTGGTCTTGTGCTTAGAAAAAGGATCTCTTGGATAGGATAGTGTCGTCAGTAATGGATAATTTCGGGTGGAGCTATGAATGCGAATTTTAGTGTTACGGCTATTCGAGATAAAGGATCAGGCGGTTACGGAACAAAGAGTAATCAATTGCCGGTCATTGGTTACGTTTTAGATGATCAAAGGATATGAACGCTGTGAACAGAAACCGAAGCAAGAATTGCACTCGTTTGTAGAACGATTACCTACCAAGTTACCTGGAAAACTTAAAACACGATGCCCGCGAATATATAGGGTTATTGCAGAAATTTAAACATGATGCAGACTCCCTTCGGACCATGAGAGTTGTCTGTGGACAATGAGAATTATATCCTTAGACCATGACGTCCTGGGCCATGAAGCGTATGATAAGGATTTGCAAGCCATGAAATGGTGTCCTCGGGACATGAGGATGATGCCTTTAGACTATGATGCCTTTGAATAATTATATGCAATTTTGTGAGATCCTCGGGCCATGGCATGATGTCTTTGGGCTACGAGGATGGTGCCTTCAGACTATGACGCCTTCGTACAATGTGGTGATGTTTCAGCCCATAAAATGCAAAGATGCGACGATATCAATCATTTGATAGAGGGAACATGTGACGCTGAGTCGTATGCAAGAAAGAGATAAGGTAGAACTTAGCCTTGTATGTGATGAGGGCAGTGTTAGCCCTATGCAGAGAATTGCAACATTTAGCCTAATGTAATAATGGAGGCAATGCTTAGCCTCATGTAATAGATACAACGCTTAGTCTCATCCAAGGAAAGGAAAAGTTTAGTCTTATTCAATAATGGAGGCAGTGCTTAGCCTCATGCAATGTGATGGAGACAGTGCTTAGTCTCATGCAAACGAAGGCAGTGCTTAGCCTAATGCAATACTATAGGCAGTGCTTAGCCTTGATGTGCCAAAGAATTTCTGCATTTTTGATACTAATTACATAGACTTTAGCTCGTTTCGTAAAGCATTGTGAGTCATTTCTTATGTAGTTTTGGTGTTTTGGAGACAACCAGACTTGAAGATACAAGAACATGGAAAAAATGACTAAAACCAGTAGAAGAGCACAAATGTGGCAGGTTTGAGACCGCATAAATGATGTGCGGGCCGTAGACCAACCACATAGTGAAGCAGTCCAACCCAGCTATGAGAGTGGATTCTGCGATCCATTATGCGTTTGCATTAGTCTTGTGTGGACCGCATAATGATCGCACAAATGCAGAAAGAGTTTCTGAGAAGATGACTCTGCGGTACGGCATGTGGTCGCAAAATGGATATGCGCCCGTATTACAGAATGTGACGGAACACTGGAGATCTGGGCAACCAACTCTGCGAAGGAAAGTGAATATATGCGGACCACGAAAGATTTATGCGACCCATTATGCGGTCTCAGACTTGATCTGCAGGGCATTGTTGTCACTTTTTGACCCGACCTTTACCCCATTATAAATAGAATAACTAGGGTTTTTGTGGGACATCTTGTCTGAAAAAGAGGCTACACTTAGAGCATTGAATACACCATTATTTTGGAAGCTATTGAAGAGAGTATCTTGTCATCTTTGTCTGCTTTATTACTTTATTTATTGCTTTGTTCTTGGATTCTAGTATGAGTAGCTAGTTTTAAATACTAACTTTGTGGACCTTAGATGGGTGTTTACCATTGAATATATATATATATAATGGTTGGTTGATATCTATTTATTTCTCATACTTCATTTATTGTTGATGGTTTCAAACATTGACTATTTCCATTTTACTCTATCTTTACTTGGAAAAGTGGGTTAGGATTTCGTACAATTGAATAGCAAAAACTCAAGGCTTTAAACCTTTTTTAATAGAATCGCTTAGGAATAAGTGGGTTCTATTTGGGAAATATTGATTGTTCTTAACTGTAACTATTTTATATTTGGGAAAATCATAAAGAGAAAATACTACCTAATTATTGGGAAATATTGGGTAGTCATTTAGGAACCATTTGCATATCAAAGGACCTTCCATTAGAAATATATCATATTAACACCGATAACATCATATTCCATTGATGGGGACATAACCTTCGTTTCCTTAATTAAATTAATTACATTCTCGTAAAAAAATAGTTTTCCTGATAATTCACAATCACAACACTCTCTTTTTAAACAAATGGAGTAGGATTACAAGACACCGCCTTACACCATTTATTTAGGTGTAATTTGAGAGTATCAAATTTTGGTGCCGTTGCTGGGGAATACGGTTTTGAAATTACTAAATAGTGTGTGCTTTACTTTACGTCTTCTTCTATTCTATCACACTTTGCTTGCTTTGGTTGGTGTCATTAGGTAAACATGGGCGAGCCAAAAGAAGCGAATCTTTTTGCGGATATAGATTAGTATATTGAGGATACAAATGCTATTGTCCCTCCAAGAGTTGATGCTTCCACCTTCAATGTGGAACACAGTCTAATCCTAATGCTCAGGGCAGAGGGGTTTTCCGAAATTCCGTAGATGATTATCCGACACAACATCTCAGAAATATTTTGTGTGTGTGTGCGATGCACAAGCAGAATCACGTCTCAGATGATACCCTAAGGTTGAGGGTGGTCAAGTACTCTCTAGCTGGAGAGGAAAGACAGTGGATCACAAATCCACCTCCTAATTCCATCCATACTTGGCCTGAACTTGTCAGAGATTTCCTAGCAAAATGGTTTCCGCAAAGCAAGAAGTACGAGCTCCGGGATAAAATTTTCTTCTTCAAGCAATTACCGGGAGAGAATCTACATGAAGCATGGGATAGATTCAAGTTATACTTGATACGGTGGCCGAATCATGGTTTTCTGGATAATATTTTGTTGGAGAACTTTTACACGGGCTTGAAGTCTATGAACCAATCCATAGCCAAAAATGCAGTGGATGGATCCTTTGTGGAGAAAACATTTGTTGGGGTCACACCAATCCTTGACAAGATGGCAGAACATAACCAAGCTCGACACTCGAAAGACACCACAGGTGGAATTGCATATGGTACTCCTTCCTTGACCAACATGATTAAGGAGAACCAAGAAAGATATGAAGTAATTGTCGGGCTTGCCACCAACATCAATGTGTTGACAAAAATTCTCACTGAAAGACAAACAAAAAAGGTGAATGTTGTGGAAGATGTGCAACCCATGTCAAATGAAGATTAAGCAGAAGCAAATTATGAAAACAAATCTCAATGAGGATATCAAAGACAACCCTACCAAGGTTCAGGGCAACAAAACCAATGGAGGTCTAACCCGCAAGGGCAAGGCAACCAACAGTGGCAAAACGACCAAGGTAGTTCAAATCAAGGAAATTGGAGCAACCACAACAATAATTTTTCAAATCGGAGTTCAAACCCCTACGCTCCAGCAAAGGGACAATATTCTAACTCTTCGCATTGGAAGGAAAGTTCTTCAAGTGAGTCCAAGTTGGAAAACATGGTTGAACGAGTATTGAAAAATCAAGAAAGATCAGACACTTCAATGAAGAATATGACTGAGCTTATGGGTTCTCACACCGCATCTATTCAAAAATTGGAGATCCAAATAAGAGACCTCTCAATAGCGCAAAATCCGAAGCAGAAAGGAACGCTCCCAAGTGACACAATTGCAAACCCAAAAGGTAGTGGGAGTTTTGACTTCTCATTGTATGTCCATCATAACTCGAAGTAGGAAAATACTCTAAGGAGAGAATGAACAAGTGGTCGAATTGGAAGATTCAGAACATGAAGTCGAGGCACAAGTTGAGGTGCCAATTGTTGTTAAAGTTGAAAGACTCCCGAATAAGGTGAAAAATCAAGAAGTGAACCATGAAGAGGTTAAGGAAAAGGTAATAGAGGCACAAAAACCTCTAGCACCGATTCATAGGCCTCCTCCTCCTTTCCCTCAAAGACTTTAGGAAGGTTGATGAAAGCAAACTCGATAAGTTTTATGACATTATCAAGCAATTATCAGTAACCATTCCATTTGTGGAAGAATTTGAAGAGATGTCGGGTTTTACTAAGCACCTGAAGGATTTGATCACTAAAAAGCGAACCACCAATAATGAAGTGGTGAATGTGACTCACCGGGTTAGTTCCATCCTTGCAACAACCACCGTCCAAAAGAAAGAGGACCCGAGAGCCTTCACTATTCTAGCAACCATTAGGTTGGACAATTTTGCACGAGTCCTTTGTGATAATAAGGCACGAGCCTTCCAGTAAAGGGACAATATTCTAACTCTTCGCATCGGAAGGAAAGTTCTTCAAGTGAGTCCAAGTTGGAAACCATGGTTGAACGAGTATTGAAAAATCAAGAAAAATCTGACACTTCAATGAATAATATGACTGAGCTTATGGGTTCTCACACCGCATCTATTCAGAAATTAGAGATCCAAATAAGAGACGTCTCAATAGCCCAAAATCCGAAGCATAAAGGAACGCTCCCAAGTGACACAATTGCAAACCCAAAAGGTAGTGGGAGTTCTGACTTCTCATTGTATGTCCATCATAACTCGAAGTGGGAAAATACTTCAAGGAGAGAATGAACAAGTGGTCGAAGTGGAAGATTCAGAACATGAAGTCGAGGCACAAGTTGAGGTGCCAATTGTTGTTGAAGTTGAAAGACTCCCGAATAAGGTGAAAAACCAAGAAGTGAACCATGAAGAGGTTAAGGAAAAGGTAATAGAGCCACAAAAACCTCTAGCACCGATTCCCAGGCCTCCTCCTCCTTTCCCTCAAAGACTTGCTAGGAAGGTTGATGATAGCAAACGCGATAAGTTTTATGACATTATCAAGCAATTATCAATAAACATTCCATTTGTGGAAGAGTTTCAAGAGATGCTGGGTTTTACTAAGCACTTGAAGGATTTGATCACTAAAAAGAGAACCACCAATAATGAAGTGGTGAATGTGACTCACCGGGTTAGTTCCATCCTTGCAACAACCACCGTCCAAAAGAAAGAGGACCCGAGAGCCTTCACCATTCTAGCAACCATTAGGTTGGGCAATTTTGCATGAGTCCTTTGTGATAATAAGGCACGAGCCTTCCAGTAAAGGGACAATAGTCTAGCTCTTCGCATCGGAAGGAAAGTTCTTCAAGTGAGTCCAAGTTGGAAACCATGGTTGAACGAGTATTGAAAAATCAAGAAACATTTGTCACTTCAATGAAGAATATGACTGAGCTTATGGGTTCTCACACCGCATCTATTCAAAAATTAGAGATCCAAATAAGAGACGTCTCAATAGCGCAAAATCCGAAGCAGAAAGGAACGCTCCCAAGTGACACAATTGCAAACCCAAAAGGTAGTGGGAGTTCTGACTTCTCATTGTATGTCCATCATAACTCGAAGTGGGAAAATACTTCAAGGAGAGAATGAACAAGTGGTCGAAGTGGAAGATTCAGAACATGAAGTCGAGGCACAAGTTGAGGTGCCAATAGTTGTTGAAGTTGAAAGACTCCCGAATAAGGTGAAAAACCAAGAAGTGAACCATGAAGAGGTTAAGGAAAAGGTAATAGAGCCAAAATAACCTCTAGCACCAATTCACAGGCCTCCTCCTCCTTTCCCTCAAAGACTTGCTAGGAAGATTGATGATAGCAAACGCGATAAGTTTTATGACATTATCAAGCAATTATCAGTAAACATTCCATTTGTGGAAGAATTTCAAGAGATGCTGTGTTTTACTAAGCACTTGAAGGATTTGATCACTAAAAAGAGAACCACCAATAATGAAGTGGTGAATGTGACTCACCGGGTTAGTTCCATCCTTGCAACAACCACCGTCTAAAAGAAAGAGGACCCGAGAGCCTTCGACATTCTAGCAACCATTAGGTTGGGCAATTTTGCACGAGTCCTTTGTAATAATGGGGCTAGCATCAAATTAATGCCCGTACTATTTATAAGAAAGCAGGATTAGGTATGCCTAGGCCTACAAGTATGAGGTTGCAAATGGACGACCGTTTAATAAAGCGACCGGTGGAAATTGTTGATGATGTTCTTGTGAAAGTAGGGAATACGGTTTTGAAATTACTAAATAGTGTGTGATTTACTTTACGTCTTCTTCTATTCCATCGCACTTTGCTTGCTTTGCTTGGTGTCATTAGGTAAACATGGGCGAGCCGAAAGAAGAGAATATTGTTGCGGATATAGATGAATATATTGAGGATACACATGCTATTGTCCCTCCAAGAGTTGATGCTACCACCTTCAAAGTGGAACACAGTCTAATCCTAATGCTCAAGGCAAAGGGGTTTTTCTGAAATTCCACAGATGATGATCGGACACAATATCTCAGAAATATTGTGGGTGTGTGTGCGATGCACAAACAGAATCATGTCTCAGATGTGTAAGGCCCCGTAAAAATTTGCAAAAGAAAATAATGTTTCGTGGTGCCGAATTGGTTTTACGTGTTGTATATTTACGTGCTGCAAATTATGTTACGTCATTGGATTATATATATGTTGTTAGGATATGTTTCTTGGGCTCTCTGACAGGTGGATAGGCCTAGTTACAAAGGAAACTCTAGCGAAACTTTTGGAAATTTAGGGAGTTAGTCAAATTTGGAGCTGCTAGTGTGTGGTATGAGAACTAAGTTGCATAAGATGCTAATAAGAGATTTGTACCCTCATTCGAGGACGAATGATCCTAAGTGGGGGATAATGTAAGGCCCTGTAAAATTTTGCAAAATAAAATAATGTTTCGTGGTGTCGAATTGGTTTTACGTGTTGTGTATGATAGAAATTCTTTGCGGCGAGCTTGCATGCCATGACTCGGAATTTTTGGGTTGAACAATGCATCGGAAAGTAAAAGAAAATTTTTGGCAGAAAAGCGCGTTTATGCGGTGCATTATGCGACCGCGAAATCACTCTACGGGCCGCATAATGACCGCAAAAGTGAGAAGGAGAGGGTCAGTTTGGAAGCAATTATGCGGTCGACTATGCGACCATATAACTGTTCTGTGGTGCATTATGCGACCGCATAACAGTTATGCGGACCACAAAGTAACCGCATACACAGACGGTTCTTTTGGCTGTTTTGTAACTAATTATGCGACCGATATGCGGTCCGTATATTGGTAATGTGATCGCAGACCTGGTTCCGGAGCTTAATGTTTGGTTTTTTAAAACCCGACCCTATTTCGTTAAACACACTCTTTGGGCCATTTTGAGCTAAAATATGACATTTTAGAGTGAGAGAGAGTGCCCTAGAGTGAGAAGGTGTTCTTCAATTCTTGCCCAAGTTTTAGAAGATTAAGAAGGGAAACACACTAGGTCTTCATCCTAGAGGTAAGCTTCTACACCATAACCCCTAATTTTAAACTTTTCTGAAAATGGGTAATTAGCAAGATAATATTTGGGCATGAGAAGATGTAAAAGAGGTATGAAATGCGATGATTGATATAAAAATGTTGATGTCTCGAATAAGATAGCCTCGCCGGTCGGGTCGTGATCAGACACCATGCCGCACACATGGTGGTGATTGTGCTAGGAATTGTATTGAAATTGTGATCGTGCTGCGTGTTAAAGACGGTGGTACTGACATTGAAAGAAATTGTGGTTGATGTCTCTAATGATATAGCCTAGCCTATTGGGTGGTGATCGGACTCCGTGCTGAGAGTACGGTGGTATTGGTATTGTGGATATTGGTATTGTAAATAGTGGTATTGTGAATAATGTTATACTGATGTTAAACATCTCCCAATGTGAGATATGGAAATTAATTTGAATATTGTCTTAATCCTAAATTGAGGTTTGATGTTGATGAAGGCTTTCATTGATATATGATAATCTTGTTTGTATTATTTGTCATTCTATTGAGAGGGTGTTTAGTTATACATACTAGTGCTATTCTACGGAACTAACATCTCTTTTTCCGGGGGCGCTGCATCTTTAAATTGATATAGGTGGTTCCACGACAGGAAAAGATTAGTGATAGCAGTAAACCTTCTTCCCAGCTGACTTGGTGAGCCCCAATTCATCTTGGGGTCATGAATCTTTTGTACTTTGTGTATTTTGTTTGAGGTATAGCCGAGGCCTTGTTTCTGGGATTATCATTGTACTCTTCTTTATCTATAGAGGCTGTGTAGACATAGTGTGGATTGTGTATTGGTGCTGGAAAAGTCAAATATGTTATGTTGTGGTTGTATTATTTGTCCATGAAACTATTGGTAATGAATTGGTATTGTAGCCATAAATACCTTTTTGTCTAATTAATGAAAATATGTATTATCTTCATTCCTGGATGAGTTTTGGTAGAAAACACTATAACAGGCTTGCTCAGTCGGGTTCACTCGGTTGAGCGCCGGTCGCGCTCCTCGGTTTTGGGGCGTGATAAGATGATACCCTAAGGTTGAGGGTGTTCAAGTACTCTCTAACTGGAGAGGCAAGACAGTGGATCCAAAATCTACCTCATAATTCCATCCATACTTGGCCTGAAATTGTCAAAGCTTTCGTAGCAAAATGGTTTACTCAATGTAAGAAGTTCGAGCTCCGGGATAAAATTTTCTTTCTTCAAGCAATTACGGGAGAGCATCTACATGAAGCATGGGATAGATTCAAGTTATACTTGATAAGGTCACTGAATCATGGTTTTTCAGATAATATTGTTGGAGAAGTTTTACATGGGCTTGGATCCTATGAACCAATCCATAGCAAAAAATGCAGCGGATGGATCCTTTGTGGATAAAATATTTGCAAGGGTCACACAAATCCTTGACAAGATGGCAGAACATAACCAAGCTCGGCACTCGGAAGACACCATAGGTGGAATTGCATATGGTACTCCTTCCTTGACCAACATGATTAATGAGAACCAAGAAAGAGATGAAGTAATTTCCGAGCTTGCCACCAACATCAATGTGTTGACGAAAATGCTTACTGAAAGTCAAACGAAAAAGGTGAATGTCGTGAAAGATGTGCAACCCATGTCAAATGAGAATTACGAAGAAGAAAATTAGGAAAACAACACTTATTGATGATATCAAAGACAACCCTACCAAGGTTCAGGGCAACAAAACCAATGGAGGTCTAACCCGCAAGGGCAAGGAAACAAACAGTGTCGTAACAACCAAGGTAGTTCAAATCAAGGAAATTGGAGCAACCACAATAATAAATTTTCAAATCGAAATTCAAACCCCTATGTTCCACCAAAGGGACAATATTCTAACTCTTCACATTGGAAGGAAAGTTCTTCAAGTGAGAACAAGTTGGAAAACATGGTTGAACGAGTATCGCAAAATCAAGTAAGTCTGACACATCAATGAAGAATATGACTGAGCTTGTGGGTTCTCACACTGCATCTATTCAAAAATTGGAGATGCAAATGAGAGACCTCTCAAGAAAGCAAAATCGGAAGCAGAAAGGCACGCTCCCAAGTGACACAATTGCAAACGCAAAAGGTAGTGGGAGTGGTCTGACTTCTCATTGTATGACCATCACAACTCGAAGTGGGAAAATATTTCAAGGAGAGAATGAACATGTGGTTGAAGTGGATGATTCTTAACATGGAGTCAAGGCACAAGTTGAGATACCAATTGTTGTTGAAGTTGAAAGACTCCCGAAGAATGTGAAAATTTAAGAAGTGAACCATGAAGGGGTTAAGGAAAAGGTAATAGAGGCACCAAAAACTCTAGCACTGATTCCTAGGCCTCCTCTTCCTTTCCCTCAAAGCTATTCTAGGAAGGTTGATGATAGCAAACACGAGAAGTTTTATGACATTCTCAAGCAATTATCGATGAACATTCCATTTGTGGAAGCATTTCAAGAGATGCTGGGTTTTGCTAAGTACATGAAGGATTTGATCACTTAAAAGAGAACCACGAAGAATTAAGTGGTGAATGTGACTGACCGGGTTAGTTCCATCATTTCAACAACCACCGTCCAAAAGAAAGAGGACTCGAGAACCTTCACAATTCCATGCACCATTGGGTTGCGCGATTTTGCACTAGCCCTTTGTGATATTGGGGCTAACATCAACATAATGCCCCTTGCTATTTACATGCAAGCAGGATTAGGTATGCCTAGGCCTACAAGTATGAGGTTGCAAATGGCCGACCGTTCAATAAAGCTACCGGTGGAAATTGTTGATGATGTTCTTGTGAAAGTGCAGAAGTTTATCCTCCGTACCGACTTTGAAATCCTCGATTGTGTTGTTGATAAAGAAATCCCTATCATCTTGGGGAGACCATTCCTTGCTACCAAGAGAGCAATCATGGATTCAAAATGAAATGAGATCAAGTTACGAGCTAATGACGAAGAGGTTACCTTTCACTTGATTAAGGGTATGAAATTGCCACATGCATACGAAAGTATCTCAGGCATTGAAGTTGTTGATGAGGTAGAGGATGCAGTCGAGGTGAATATGGAAGAGGAATGCCTTGGTGAGGCATTGGCAACTATTTTGATAAATTTTGATGGTGAAGGCATGGAAGGATACATGGAATTGGTGAATGCATTGCAAGGTCTTGGGTCCTACACTTATGAACCAAAGGAGATTTCTCTTGACTTAGAGAATAGATTCACCCCTCCCGCTAAGCCTTCAATTATCTAGCCGCCACAACTTGAGCTCAAGCCACTTCCACAGCACTTAAGGTATAAATTTCTTGGGTCTAATGAAATTCTACCTGTAATTGTTTCTTCATTGTTTATTGAGGTGCGGGTTGAACACTTATTGAAAACCTTGAGGGAGCATAGACATGCCATTGTGTAGACTATAGCGGATATCCGAGGGATTCCCACCGGAATGTTTGAGCACAAAATACAACTGGAGCAAGAGAACAAACCTTGCGTGGAGCATCAAAGAAGGTTGAACCCTTCCATGCAAGAGCTGGTGAATAAAGAAATTATAAAATAGTTGGATGTCGGTGTTGTCTAACCCATTGCCGATAGTCCTTGGGTGATTCTGGTGTAGTATGGGCCAAAGAAAGAAGGCATGACCATGATTCAAAATGAAAAAAATTAACTCATTCCAACGAGGTCGGTGACCAGATGGAGTGTTTGCATGGACTACCGGAAGCTCAATAGTGATACTTGCAAAGACCATTTCCCTCTGCCTTTTATTGATCAAATGCTTGATCGGCTAGCAGGAAGGTCATTTTATTGCTTCTTGGATGGTTATTCTTGCTACAACCATAT
The DNA here is from genome assembly GCA_000715115.1 of Nicotiana otophora. Lineage (NCBI taxonomy): Eukaryota > Viridiplantae > Streptophyta > Magnoliopsida > Solanales > Solanaceae > Nicotiana > Nicotiana otophora. Next base: position 47,479 of record AWOL01S0004517.1, on the reverse strand, counting down.
CAACATCGCCTTAGAGGATCAAGAGAAGACAACTTCACATGCCCGTATGGGACCTTTGCCTTTATCCGGATGCCATTTGGGCTATGCTATGCCCCAGCTACCGTTCAATGGTGCATGATGTCAATCTTCTAAGATATGCTGGAGGATTTCTTAGAGGTGTTTATGGATGACTTTTCTATAGTTCGTGATTCCTTTTTGAGCATTGCCTTGACAGCCTTAGGCAAGTGCTAAAAGATGTGAGGAAACCAACCTTGTGCTAAATTGGGGAAAATGTCACTTCATGCTGAATGCGGGTATTGTTCTAGGCCACAAAACGTCCAAGCAAGTCATAGAGGTTGATCGGGCAAAGATCGAGATCATTTTCAACCTTCCTCGCCCCACTTCGATAAAAGGCGTTTAGAGCTTTTTGGGGCATGCCGGTTTTTATAGGACATTTATCAAAGACTTCTCAAATATTGCAAGTCCCATGTGCAAGATCCTTGAAAAGGATGCAAAGTTTGATTTCAATGAGAAGTTCCTCAAAGCTTTCGAGGAATTGAAAGCAAGGCTTACCAGGACACCTATTATTGTCACACCCGATTGGTATCTTCCATTTGAACACATATGTGACGCTAGTGGTGTAACTATTGGAGCGGTACTTGGTCAACGGCATAACAAGATTCTTCACCCTGTCTACTATGCAAGCAAGACACTCAATGGTGTACAAATGAATTACACTGTGGCGGAGCAAGAACTGCTTGTTATTGTCTATGCGTTTGAAAGGTTCCGGGCATATTTGTTCTGCTCCAAAGTGATAGTCTACACTGATCATGCTGCTCTCCGCTACCTTATGGCAAAGAAGGATGCTAAATCAAGATTGATTAGGTGGGTTCTTTTGTTAGAAAAGTTTGACTTTGAAGTCAAAGACCGAAAAGGAACAGAGAATCAAGTTGCGGATCACTTATCTAGGCTTGAAGAGGTAGGGAAACCAAAAGGAAATCTTGAAATTAATGATGCATTCCTAGATGAACATATATTGGCATTGTCTAGCACCTTCACTCTGTGGTATGCCGACATCGCTAACTTCTTGTTTAGCGAGCTTATCCACGATGGATTGAAGCTTATCAAAAGAAAAAGTTCTTATGGGAGTGTAGGCAATACTATTGGGAGGAACCCTTTCTGTTCTGGATTTGTCCCGACATCATCATTCGGCGTTGTGTTCCGGAAGATGAGGTAATTGAAATTCTCAAAGCATGTCATGACTCCCCCGTTGGGGGCCAGCACGGTGAAAATCGTACTGCGGCAAAAGTGCTTGAATATGGATATTATTGGCCATCGATCTACCAAGAGGAAAACAAACTGGTCAAGTCAGGTGATCAATGTCAAAGACAAGGGTCAATTTTTAGAAGGCATGAGATGCCTATGAACTCTGTGATGGAGGTCGAGATCTTTGATGTGTGGGTGATAGATGTCATGGGTACCTTCGTAAGCTCTTACGACATCACATATATCTTGGTGGCAGTTGATTATGTCTCCAAATGGGTCGAGGCAATTGCCTTGCCAAACAATGTGGTTAGGAGTGTAACCGCCTTCTTGAAGAAGAACATATTTACACGGTTTGGAACCCCAAGGGCCATCCTTAGTGATGGTGGTACTTGCTTTTGCTATAAAGCTATTGCCGGGTTTCTCGAAAAATACGGAATTAAGCACAAGGTGGCCACCCCTTCTCATCCTCAGTCGAGCGGTCAAGTTGAAGTTTCTAACCGGGAGATCAAAAACATTCTAGAAAAAAAGGTTAATGCAAACAGGACCGACTAGTCAAGAAAGCTAGATGACGCATTGTGGGCATATCGTACAGTATTTAGGACTCCCATTGGCACCTCACCATACCAGTTGCTTTTTGGTAAGGTGTGCCACTTGCCGGTGGAGCTTGAACATAAAACTATGTGGGCATTGAAAAATTTAAATCTTGACTGGGCCGAAGCTGCTATTCTAAACATGACACAACTTAACAAGATACAAGAATTCTATTTTCATACCTATAAGAATGCAACCATGTATAAAGAAAGAATAAAGTTTGGTCATGACAAGAAGATTTTTAAGCGGGAATTCAAATCATGTGAATTGGGCTTGTTCTTCAACTCAAGACTGAAGTTCTTTTTGGGAAAACTCAATTCCAAATGGCCTGGCCCGTTCAAAGTTGTGAGTGTGTCTTCCTATGGCGCTACTGCATTGGAATCCCAGGATGGGACTCGAACCTTCAAAGTAAATGGCCAAAGGGTCAAGCATTACCTCGGAACCATCAGAGAAAGGTACTTGGTAGAACAATTCACACACAAGGATGGTCCTACAGCAGCCCTAACCACTGATTAGCCAAAATGGACGCAATATCTTCATGCTGTGAAGTTAAATCAAGCGCTTCTTGGGAGGCAACCCATGTGTGGTAACACTCTTTAGTTAGATTTTAATTTTGGTAAGTTTATTTGTTAGTGTTGAACAGTTTTACGTGTGTGTTAGAATGCAGGTGACCCAAAATACAAGGAAATACAATGCAAGGGCAGAGGAAATTGAGGATAGCAAGTTCTGCGGCAACATATGCGGCCGCATAAAGGATGTGCGAACCGCATAATGGTCGCAGACACAAGAAGAAAAAAATGCAAACTGGGCCTTAATAAATGTGGGGAAAATTCACTTTCTGCGGCCCACATAATGATTATGTGACTGCAGAACTGGTTACAAACCTGTTGCGCAGCACTCAGTCACTAACCCATCGTATAACACATATGTGGTCACATAATATGTTATGCGATGCACTACCTCACCGCGAACCTCTCAAGTGTTAAGCCGTAAGTCCCTCACTCATTTCCATCGTTCATTTACAATCCACACACACAAACACAAAAAGAAAAGAAAGAATAGACCAAAAACACTGAAAATACAAAATAAAAAGGAATTAAAAAGGAAGGGCTTACCTAGCTCGCGATTCGGATCGAAATTCTCCAACTTCTCATATTTGTTATGTCCATTTCCCTCCTTTCTCTTGCTTAATCAAATTGAAAAGTGCCATGTGCTTTAATTACCCTCCCCTTTCTCCCCATCTCCTTGCTATGGGTATTCAGTTGTGAGTTATTGGACTGAAAATCATCGCTGGGGGAACTATTTATGCTGTGGGTAAATCAAAATTTGGGGGCTTGAACTAGAGGGTAGGATTCGAGTAAAGGGGTTGGAAAGTTGTTTCCATTTGCATAATATTTCTTCCTGATGACTAAGTGTAAGCTTGTGCATCTGGTACTGAGTACTAACTTGATGTGTGCGCATTGGCCTAAGAACACCGTTTTTGATTAGGAACGATGATCTTTGCAGTCCGCATAACTGGTTTGTGGTCCGCAAAGTCATCGCATTTTTATGATATGTAGTATTATCAAAGACCATGTGCGGTTGAATTCACAACTGCAGAAGCATTTTGCGGACCACACAATTGTCGCAAACGGAGGCAGGCAAAAGATATCTGAAGAACAAATTGCGACTGATCTACGGTCGTATAAGTTGTTCTGTGGACAGCATAACTTGTTTTTTTTCTAAGGGTTGTATTATGCGAAATGTTTTGCGGCTCGCAAAGCTGTTTTCCATTGCATAGCTGGTCGCAGAACCATATTTGTTTTTCATTTCCTTCCTATATGTTACCCATGCCTTATCATGTGCTCACTCTTTGTTAATTGACAGGAATGGCAAAGAAAGCTCTAACATCGTGACAACCCACCACTCGAGGAAAGAGACAGGCAGCTGCTATAAGCCCGCAATCCCAGCAATCCCAACGCAAGCGGCCTGACTCATCCAGAAATTTATCTAAGGATTTCTCTCAGTCTGAAGGGGAGGAGGCATAGATTGACCTTGTTCCACCAGTTGACCTCCATGCCGAAACACTCCGGAAGAGTAGTAAGGATCTGAGGTTTGGGAACTCTTGTTCTTGGAATCTGTATAGAGATGGCCCGACAAAAAGAAAGATCCTCGAAGAAAAGTAGCTAGGCTTGAACGGGCTAAAAGAACACTATCCCCATGTGCTATAAAACATCATAAAGAGGATATGTGAGTTCTTTACTTAGGTTTTGGGAGAGTACAACGAGACGCTCATTAGGGAATTCTATGCTGCATATGTTGCATCCTGGAACGCTGAACAGAAGAGAAACCATATATTGTTGGAATCTGTCTTAGTTCGAGTTGTTGAAATACTATGTGATGCCTCTTCAGTCAATGATATATATTTTGAAGAATGGGAGCCAGGCACGACAGAATGTGATGCAAATATTGCAAATAAGGAATTCGAGTGTGCTTGGGTAGCTTCCGTCATAGCCAAAAGAACTCCAACCTGGATCACTCTATGCCAGAAGATTCACAAGATGGATCTTACCCAAGAATGCTAGTATTAGATTAGTTTGATCTGTTCTTGTATAATTCCCTCGAGAAATGAAACCGACATAAGTATCGAGAAGGCGGCCCTCATTGCTTGCATCATGTCCGGTATCAAGGTTGATGTGGGAAAGCTTATGTTCTATGAGATTGGGGTCTGGGCAAACAAGAAAGAAACCTCGCTCCCCTTCCCTTGCTTAATTCATGCTTTGTATAAAGCTAGGGAAGTTCCTCCTTTCCATAAACAAAACTGCATAGAAAACATTGTTCAAGCCATTGGCATCACTCGGATCAATGATGTTGTGGATAAAGTGGTCGAAGATCCACCAGAGCCTTCACTCACTCCTCTTCCAACCTCAGTAGCACCTGCTGCCTCATCAGTGCCAAACAGTTTTTCTGCACCAGCCGCCTCCACATCTACTCCCAAACCAGCCTCTGCGACACCACATGTCTCACTGCCTGCACTTTCCGAGCTTTGTCTACTGGCACAACATGTAAATGCCAAGGTATACAAATTGACGAAAGAACTTCCATCTCTCATGCTGCAAGCACTGGCCCCGATTCAAACCTTAGTAAGTGTTCTTCAAACACAACATCTCTCATATGAGGATCGACTCAAGCACTTTGAAGTGCACCTTGAGATGGTTGAGTGAACCAAAGCTGAGGACATGACTCAACTCAAAAAAGGATGTAGCTGAGTTCAAGTCAGAGCTGCATAAGATGCAGACACTGGAGTTTGAGTTGACCTCCCTTCTTCTGATGGAAAGGGAGCAGGGCACTGGCACCTCCCACATACCAAGAATTGACCTTGAGTTCACAAACCTCATATCTGTTGAGGTAGCCCATGGTACGGAGGTCTCACAAGGTCTGGGCTTTATTACACACACCAGTGATCCTTCAACTGAGGAATCCCATAAGTGTGATGGGGGAACTAATGAAGAGGAAACTAATGAGGAGGGGATACTTGAGGAGGGTGATGATCAGAGAGATAACAATGGCAAATGGGTTGCTGCTTCTATAGTTGCACTGGATGAGGAGGAGAAAGATATACAGACAGCCATTGCACACTCCCTTGCAGATAAAGTCGCCTAAGCTACTACCACGATCACACAACCATCATTGGGTGAAGCTAGCAGCTCCCAGGTCCAAGACCCAGCTTCGCAACTGGAGGAGCTTCCTTCTTTGGTTGCAGACACCACTATCCAGTAAGAGGTTCCACCCACTGCCTCCAAAGTGTAGCCTCCGGCCCCATGACCGCCTCGGATGATCCAAACCCTCCAAGTGCCTATTGCGCCCCATGAAGCCCTAAACCTTTGCTCTTACTTTCACAATGCCTTGGGGATAATGCATGCTCTTCAGTTGGGGTGGGGTAGTCAACCTTTTGCAACTTGTATATAAAATCTTAATCTTAATAGTGTAGATTTTTATATAGCAATGCATTCCCCTTGGATTTTATTTGCCGGGTTCTTTTCCAAAAGTGTAATAGTAGAACCATGGCGGTAGCACAAAATGTTTTGACTTTTTTGGTGCTTTTGTTCTAGCTTCAAGCATGTGATAAGTTTTTGTTGAATAAATTGCACCCTTCAAATTTTATAAATAAATGGTTAGTGATTCTTGTGAAATCGAGACTAGATGTTTGACTTTGTGCTTACGTAGAATCATAAATATCATGTGATGAAGCTTTGACTCGCCTTGTATCCACTTGAGGGCTGAAATTATGCTGATTCGAACATTTCATGCATTGTGAGTGGCTGAGAATTTGTGCAATAGTGCATGTGCTCAACTTGTAATGTCTAGAACTTTCCTGGTTGGTTTCTCAATGCAAATCTCAGGTTGGTGATTGGGTGTTGAAATTATCTTAGGATCTATTTGTGATTTCTAACTAATTTTTGACCGAATTGACCTCCCTGATGCAGTTATTATACTAGTTATCCCCCGTTGTGCCTTTAACCTTTTATTTGGCTACCCCATTACAAACCTTTACCCTTTTGTGAAATTATTCCCTCTTTTGAACATGTCCCTCCTTGAATGATCAAGAATGAGGCTAAAAGTCTAAGTTGGGGTGTTGGTGTTAATTGAAGATTGGTAAGGTTGTATATTGTGGGTAGAAGAAAATACCTCAAAGTTGTGTATATGAATATATACAAGCTCCAAAAGAAAAACAAAAGAAAACATCTATATAAAAATAATGTTTTTGGAGTCTTGTGAAAACTGAAGAGATAGTTTTAGGTAGTTCTATGTCGGTAACTAGAGGTCAATAATGGCTATATGGTTT